>CALSFV010000563.1:0-34774 GCA_943737045.1 Parapristionchus giblindavisi
CTAATATGTTGGCTAATATGTTGGCTATTGCTAATATGTTGGCTAATATGTTGGCTATTGCCAATATGTTGCCTATTGCTAAAATGTTGGCTAATATGTTGGCTATTAATATGTTGGCTAATATGTTGGCTATTGCTAATATGTTGGCTATTGCTAATATGTTGGCTAATATGTTGGCTATTGCTAATATGTTGGCTAATATGTTGGCTATTACTAAAATGTTGGCTAATATGTTGGCTATTGCTAATATGTTGGCTAATATGTTGGCTATTGCTAATATGTTGGCTAATATGTTGGCTATTGCCAATATGTTGCCTATTGCTAAAATGTTGGCTAATATGTTGGCTAATATGTTGGCTATTGCTAATATGTTGGCTAATATGTTGGCTATTGCTAATATGTTGGCTATTGCTAATATGTTGGCTAATATGTTGGCTATTGCTAATATGTTGGCTAATATGTTGGCTATTACTAAAATGTTGGCTAATATGTTGGCTATTGCTAATATGTTGGCTAATATGTTGGCTATTGCTAATATGTTGGCTAATATGTTGGCTATTGCCAATATGTTGCCTATTGCTAAAATGTTGGCTAATATGTTGGCTATTGCTAATATGTTGGCTAATATGTTGGCTATTGCTAATATGTTGGCTAATATGTTGGCTATTGCTAATATGTTGGCTATTGCTAATATGTTGGCTAATATGTTGGCTATTGCTAATATGTTGGCTAATATGTTGGCTATTACTAAAATGTTGGCTAATATGTTGGCTATTGCTAATATGTTGGCTAATATGTTGGCTATTGCTAATATGTTGGCTAATATGTTGGCTATTGCTAATATGTTGGCTAATATGTTGGCTATTGCCAATATGTTGCCTATTGCTAAAATGTTGGCTAATATGTTGGCTATTGCTAATATGTTGGCTAATATGTTGGCTAATATGTTGGCTATTACTAAAATGTTGGCTAATATGTTGGCTATTGCTAATATGTTGGCTAATATGTTGGCTATTGCTAATATGTTGGCTAATATGTTGGCTATTGCCAATATGTTGCCTATTGCTAAAATGTTGGCTAATATGTTGGCTATTGCTAATATGTTGGCTAATATGTTGGCTATTGCTAATATGTTGGCTAATATGTTGGCTATTGCTAATATGTTGGCTAATATGTTGGCTATTGCTAATATGTTGGCTAATATGTTGGCTATTGCCAATATGTTGCCTATTGCTAAAATGTTGGCTAATATGTTGGCTATTAATATGTTGGCTAATATGTTGGCTATTGCTAATATGTTGGCTATTGCTAATATGTTGGCTAATATGTTGGCTATTGCTAATATGTTGGCTAATATGTTGGCTATTACTAAAATGTTGGCTAATATGTTGGCTATTGCTAATATGTTGGCTAATATGTTGGCTATTGCTAATATGTTGGCTAATATGTTGGCTATTGCCAATATGTTGCCTATTGCTAAAATGTTGGCTAATATGTTGGCTAATATGTTGGCTATTGCTAATATGTTGGCTAATATGTTGGCTATTGCTAATATGTTGGCTATTGCTAATATGTTGGCTAATATGTTGGCTATTGCTAATATGTTGGCTAATATGTTGGCTATTACTAAAATGTTGGCTAATATGTTGGCTATTGCTAATATGTTGGCTAATATGTTGGCTATTGCTAATATGTTGGCTAATATGTTGGCTATTGCCAATATGTTGCCTATTGCTAAAATGTTGGCTAATATGTTGGCTATTGCTAATATGTTGGCTAATATGTTGGCTATTGCTAATATGTTGGCTAATATGTTGGCTATTGCTAATATGTTGGCTATTGCTAATATGTTGGCTAATATGTTGGCTATTGCTAATATGTTGGCTAATATGTTGGCTATTACTAAAATGTTGGCTAATATGTTGGCTATTGCTAATATGTTGGCTAATATGTTGGCTATTGCTAATATGTTGGCTAATATGTTGGCTATTGCTAATATGTTGGCTAATATGTTGGCTATTGCCAATATGTTGCCTATTGCTAAAATGTTGGCTAATATGTTGGCTATTGCTAATATGTTGGCTAATATGTTGGCTATTACTAAAATGTTGGCTAATATGTTGGCTATTGCTAATATGTTGGCTATTGCTAATATGTTGGCTAATATGTTGGCTATTGCCAATATGTTGCCTATTGCTAAAATGTTGGCTAATATGTTGGCTATTGCTAATATGTTGGCTAATATGTTGGCTATTGCTAATATGTTGGCTAATATGTTGGCTATTGCTAATATGTTGGCTATTGCTAATATGTTGGCTAATATGTTGGCTATTGCTAATATGTTGGCTAATATGTTGGCTATTACTAAAATGTTGGCTAATATGTTGGCTATTGCTAATATGTTGGCTAATATGTTGGCTATTGCTAATATGTTGGCTAATATGTTGGCTATTGCCAATATGTTGCCTATTGCTAAAATGTTGGCTAATATGTTGGCTATTGCTAATATGTTGGCTAATATTGGCTATTACTAAAATGTTGGCTAATATGTTGGCTATTGCTAATATGTTGGCTAATATGTTGGCTATTGCTAATATGTTGGCTAATATGTTGGCTATTGCCAATATGTTGCCTATTGCTAAAATGTTGGCTAATATGTTGGCTATTGCTAATATGTTGGCTAATATGTTGGCTATTGCTAATATGTTGGCTAATATGTTGGCTATTGCCAATATGTTGCCTATTGCTAAAATGTTGGCTAATATGTTGGCTATTAATATGTTGGCTAATATGTTGGCTATTGCTAATATGTTGGCTATTGCTAATATGTTGGCTAATATGTTGGCTATTGCTAATATGTTGGCTAATATGTTGGCTATTACTAAAATGTTGGCTAATATGTTGGCTATTGCTAATATGTTGGCTAATATGTTGGCTATTGCTAATATGTTGGCTAATATGTTGGCTATTGCCAATATGTTGCCTATTGCTAAAATGTTGGCTAATATGTTGGCTATTGCTAATATGTTGGCTAATATGTTGGCTATTAGTAAAATGTTGGCTAATATGTTGGCTATTGCTAATATGTTGGCTAATATGTTGGCTATTACTAAAATGTTGGCTAATATGTTGGCTATTGCTAATATGTTGGCTAATATGTTGGCTATTGCTAATATGTTGGCTAATATGTTGGCTATTGCCAATATGTTGCCTATTGCTAAAATGTTGGCTAATATGTTGGCTATTGCTAATATGTTGGCTAATATGTTGGCTATTGCTAATATGTTGGCTAATATGTTGGCTATTGCTAATATGTTGGCTATTGCTAATATGTTGGCTAATATGTTGGCTATTGCTAATATGTTGGCTAATATGTTGGCTATTACTAAAATGTTGGCTAATATGTTGGCTATTGCTAATATGTTGGCTAATATGTTGGCTATTGCTAATATGTTGGCTAATATGTTGGCTATTGCCAATATGTTGCCTATTGCTAAAATGTTGGCTAATATGTTGGCTATTGCTAATATGTTGGCTAATATGTTGGCTATTACTAAAATGTTGGCTAATATGTTGGCTATTGCTAATATGTTGGCTAATATGTTGGTTATTCCTAATATGTTGGCTAATATGTTGGCTATTGCCAATATGTTGCCTATTGCTAAAATGTTGGCTAATATGTTGGCTATTGCTAATATGTTGGCTAATATGTTGGCTATTGCTAATATGTTGGCTAATATGTTGGCTATTGCTAATATGTTGGCTATTGCTAATATGTTGGCTAATATGTTGGCTATTGCTAATATGTTGGCTAATATGTTGGCTATTACTAAAATGTTGGCTAATATGTTGGCTATTGCTAATATGTTGGCTAATATGTTGGCTATTGCCAATATGTTGCCTATTGCTAAAATGTTATCTAATATGTTGGCTATTGCTAATATGTTGGCTAATATGTTGGCTATTACTAAAATGTTGGCTAATATGTTGGCTATTGCTAATATGTTGGCTAATATGTTGGCTATTGCTAATATGTTGGCTAATATGTTGGCTATTGCTAATATGTTGGCTAATATGTTGGCTATTGCCAATATGTTGCCTATTGCTAAAATGTTGGCTAATATGTTGGCTATTGCTAATATGTTGGCTAATATGTTGGCTATTACTAAAATGTTGGCTAATATGTTGGCTATTGCTAATATGTTGGCTATTGCTAATATGTTGGCTAATATGTTGGCTATTGCCAATATGTTGCCTATTGCTAAAATGTTGGCTAATATGTTGGCTAATATGTTGGCTATTGCTAATATGTTGGCTAATATGTTGGCTATTGCTAATATGTTGGCTATTGCTAATATGTTGGCTAATATGTTGGCTATTGCTAATATGTTGGCTAATATGTTGGCTATTACTAAAATGTTGGCTAATATGTTGGCTATTGCTAATATGTTGGCTAATATGTTGGCTATTGCTAATATGTTGGCTAATATGTTGGCTATTGCCAATATGTTGCCTATTGCTAAAATGTTGGCTAATATGTTGGCTATTGCTAATATGTTGGCTAATATGTTGGCTATTGCTAATATGTTGGCTAATATGTTGGCTATTGCTAATATGTTGGCTATTGCTAATATGTTGGCTAATATGTTGGCTATTGCTAATATGTTGGCTAATATGTTGGCTATTACTAAAATGTTGGCTAATATGTTGGCTATTGCTAATATGTTGGCTAATATGTTGGCTATTGCTAATATGTTGGCTAATATGTTGGCTATTGCTAATATGTTGGCTAATATGTTGGCTATTGCCAATATGTTGCCTATTGCTAAAATGTTGGCTAATATGTTGGCTATTGCTAATATGTTGGCTAATATGTTGGCTATTACTAAAATGTTGGCTAATATGTTGGCTATTGCTAATATGTTGGCTATTGCTAATATGTTGGCTAATATGTTGGCTATTGCCAATATGTTGCCTATTGCTAAAATGTTGGCTAATATGTTGGCTATTGCTAATATGTTGGCTAATATGTTGGCTATTGCTAATATGTTGGCTAATATGTTGGCTATTGCTAATATGTTGGCTATTGCTAATATGTTGGCTAATATGTTGGCTATTGCTAATATGTTGGCTAATATGTTGGCTATTACTAAAATGTTGGCTAATATGTTGGCTATTGCTAATATGTTGGCTAATATGTTGGCTATTGCTAATATGTTGGCTAATATGTTGGCTATTGCCAATATGTTGCCTATTGCTAAAATGTTGGCTAATATGTTGGCTATTGCTAATATGTTGGCTAATATTGGCTATTACTAAAATGTTGGCTAATATGTTGGCTATTGCTAATATGTTGGCTAATATGTTGGCTATTGCTAATATGTTGGCTAATATGTTGGCTATTGCCAATATGTTGCCTATTGCTAAAATGTTGGCTAATATGTTGGCTATTGCTAATATGTTGGCTAATATGTTGGCTATTGCTAATATGTTGGCTAATATGTTGGCTATTGCCAATATGTTGCCTATTGCTAAAATGTTGGCTAATATGTTGGCTATTAATATGTTGGCTAATATGTTGGCTATTGCTAATATGTTGGCTATTGCTAATATGTTGGCTAATATGTTGGCTATTGCTAATATGTTGGCTAATATGTTGGCTATTACTAAAATGTTGGCTAATATGTTGGCTATTGCTAATATGTTGGCTAATATGTTGGCTATTGCTAATATGTTGGCTAATATGTTGGCTATTGCCAATATGTTGCCTATTGCTAAAATGTTGGCTAATATGTTGGCTATTGCTAATATGTTGGCTAATATGTTGGCTATTAGTAAAATGTTGGCTAATATGTTGGCTATTGCTAATATGTTGGCTAATATGTTGGCTATTACTAAAATGTTGGCTAATATGTTGGCTATTGCTAATATGTTGGCTAATATGTTGGCTATTGCTAATATGTTGGCTAATATGTTGGCTATTGCCAATATGTTGCCTATTGCTAAAATGTTGGCTAATATGTTGGCTATTGCTAATATGTTGGCTAATATGTTGGCTATTGCTAATATGTTGGCTAATATGTTGGCTATTGCTAATATGTTGGCTATTGCTAATATGTTGGCTAATATGTTGGCTATTGCTAATATGTTGGCTAATATGTTGGCTATTACTAAAATGTTGGCTAATATGTTGGCTATTGCTAATATGTTGGCTAATATGTTGGCTATTGCTAATATGTTGGCTAATATGTTGGCTATTGCCAATATGTTGCCTATTGCTAAAATGTTGGCTAATATGTTGGCTATTGCTAATATGTTGGCTAATATGTTGGCTATTACTAAAATGTTGGCTAATATGTTGGCTATTGCTAATATGTTGGCTAATATGTTGGTTATTCCTAATATGTTGGCTAATATGTTGGCTATTGCCAATATGTTGCCTATTGCTAAAATGTTGGCTAATATGTTGGCTATTGCTAATATGTTGGCTAATATGTTGGCTATTGCTAATATGTTGGCTAATATGTTGGCTATTGCTAATATGTTGGCTATTGCTAATATGTTGGCTAATATGTTGGCTATTGCTAATATGTTGGCTAATATGTTGGCTATTACTAAAATGTTGGCTAATATGTTGGCTATTGCTAATATGTTGGCTAATATGTTGGCTATTGCCAATATGTTGCCTATTGCTAAAATGTTATCTAATATGTTGGCTATTGCTAATATGTTGGCTAATATGTTGGCTATTACTAAAATGTTGGCTAATATGTTGGCTATTGCTAATATGTTGGCTAATATGTTGGCTATTGCTAATATGTTGGCTAATATGTTGGCTATTGCTAATATGTTGGCTAATATGTTGGCTATTGCCAATATGTTGCCTATTGCTAAAATGTTGGCTAATATGTTGGCTATTGCTAATATGTTGGCTAATATGTTGGCTATTACTAAAATGTTGGCTAATATGTTGGCTATTGCTAATATGTTGGCTATTGCTAATATGTTGGCTAATATGTTGGCTATTGCCAATATGTTGCCTATTGCTAAAATGTTGGCTAATATGTTGGCTATTGCTAATATGTTGGCTAATATGTTGGCTATTGCTAATATGTTGGCTAATATGTTGGCTATTGCTAATATGTTGGCTATTGCTAATATGTTGGCTAATATGTTGGCTATTGCTAATATGTTGGCTAATATGTTGGCTATTACTAAAATGTTGGCTAATATGTTGGCTATTGCTAATATGTTGGCTAATATGTTGGCTATTGCTAATATGTTGGCTAATATGTTGGCTATTGCTAATATGTTGGCTAATATGTTGGCTATTACTAAAATGTTGGCTAATATGTTGGCTATTGCTAATATGTTGGCTAATATGTTGGCTATTGCCAATATGTTGCCTATTGCTAAAATGTTATCTAATATGTTGGCTATTGCTAATATGTTGGCTAATATGTTGGCTATTACTAAAATGTTGGCTAATATGTTGGCTATTGCTAATATGTTGGCTAATATGTTGGCTATTGCTAATATGTTGGCTAATATGTTGGCTATTGCTAATATGTTGGCTAATATGTTGGCTATTGCTAATATGTTGGCTAATATGTTGGCTATTGCTAATATGTTGGCTAATATGTTGGCTATTGCTAATATGTTGGCTAATATGTTGGCTATTGCTAATATGTTGGCTAATATGTTGGCTATTGCTAATATGTTGGCTAATATGTTGGCTATTGCTAATATGTTGGCTAATATGTTGGCTATTGCTAATATGTTGGCTAATATGTTGGCTATTGCTAATATGTTGGCTAATATGTTGGCTATTGCCAATATGTTGCCTATTGCTAAAATGTTGGCTAATATGTTGGCTATTGCTAATATGTTGGCTAATATGTTGGCTATTGCTAATATGTTGGCTAATATGTTGGCTATTGCTAATATGTTGGCTAATATGTTGGCTATTGCTAATATGTTGGCTAATATGTTGGCTATTGCCAATATGTTGCCTATTGCTAAAATGTTGGCTAATATGTTGGCTATTGCTAATATGTTGGCTAATATGTTGGCTATTGCTAATATGTTGGCTAATATGTTGGCTATTGCTAATATGTTGGCTAATATGTTGGCTATTGCTAATATGTTGGCTAATATGTTGGCTATTGCTAATATGTTGGCTAATATGTTGGCTATTGCCAATATGTTGCCTATTGCTAAAATGTTGGCTAATATGTTGGCTATTGCTAATATGTTGGCTAATATGTTGGCTATTGCTAATATGTTGGCTAATATGTTGGCTATTGCTAATATGTTGGCTAATATGTTGGCTATTGCTAATATGTTGGCTAATATGTTGGCTATTGCCAATATGTTGCCTATTGCTAAAATGTTGGCTAATATGTTGGCTATTAATATGTTGGCTAATATGTTGGCTATTGCTAATATGTTGGCTATTGCTAATATGTTGGCTAATATGTTGGCTATTGCTAATATGTTGGCTAATATGTTGGCTATTACTAAAATGTTGGCTAATATGTTGGCTATTGCTAATATGTTGGCTAATATGTTGGCTATTGCTAATATGTTGGCTAATATGTTGGCTATTGCCAATATGTTGCCTATTGCTAAAATGTTGGCTAATATGTTGGCTATTGCTAATATGTTGGCTAATATGTTGGCTATTACTAAAATGTTGGCTAATATGTTGGCTATTGCTAATATGTTGGCTAATATGTCGTCTAGATGTTGCCTTCTAGATATTGTCGTCTATCGCACCCATTGCGTATTGTTCTCCCTTATAAGATTTCTTCAACTCATACCACATGTGCTTCTAGATGTATTGACACTTGGAATAAACTTTCCCCTGAATTAGTTCTCTCCCCACAAATAACCTTCCGTGCAGGGTTATCAAATCTCCCTCCCAATCTCATCATTAAAGTTTCTCTAATTCGTCCCTGAACCCCTTCCTTTGAAAACTGCCACCGAGCCCAATCCGAAATCGCGTATAAGCGACGGAAATCCATCTCCCCTCTTCCCTGTGTTATTAATGTGATTATGAACATTTATATTTGATGGAATAAATAAATAAAATAAAAAATATGTTGGTTATTCCTAATATGTTGGCTAATATGTTGGCTATTGCCAATATGTTGCCTATTGCTAAAATGTTGGCTAATATGTTGGCTATTGCTAATATGTTGGCTAATATGTTGGCTATTGCTAATATGTTGGCTAATATGTTGGCTATTGCTAATATGTTGGCTATTGCTAATATGTTGGCTAATATGTTGGCTATTGCTAATATGTTGGCTAATATGTTGGCTATTACTAAAATGTTGGCTAATATGTTGGCTATTGCTAATATGTTGGCTAATATGTTGGCTATTGCCAATATGTTGCCTATTGCTAAAATGTTATCTAATATGTTGGCTATTGCTAATATGTTGGCTAATATGTTGGCTATTACTAAAATGTTGGCTAATATGTTGGCTATTGCTAATATGTTGGCTAATATGTTGGCTATTGCTAATATGTTGGCTAATATGTTGGCTATTGCCAATATGTTGCCTATTGCTAAAATGTTGGCTAATATGTTGGCTATTGCTAATATGTTGGCTAATATGTTGGCTATTGCTAATATGTTGGCTAATATGTTGGCTATTGCTAATATGTTGGCTATTGCTAATATGTTGGCTAATATGTTGGCTATTGCTAATATGTTGGCTAATATGTTGGCTATTACTAAAATGTTGGCTAATATGTTGGCTATTGCTAATATGTTGGCTAATATGTTGGCTATTGCTAATATGTTGGCTAATATGTTGGCTATTGCCAATATGTTGCCTATTGCTAAAATGTTGGCTAATATGTTGGCTATTGCTAATATGTTGGCTAATATGTTGGCTATAACTAAAATGTTGGCTAATATGTTGGCTATTGCTAATATGTTGGCTAATATGTTGGCTATTGCTAATATGTTGGCTAATATGTTGGCTATTGCCAATATGTTGCCTATTGCTAAAATGTTGGCTAATATGTTGGCTATTGCTAATATGTTGGCTAATATGTTGGCTATTGCTAATATGTTGGCTAATATGTTGGCTATTGCTAATATGTTGGCTATTGCTAATATGTTGGCTAATATGTTGGCTATTGCTAATATGTTGGCTAATATGTTGGCTATTACTAAAATGTTGGCTAATATGTTGGCTATTGCTAATATGTTGGCTAATATGTTGGCTATTGCTAATATGTTGGCTAATATGTTGGCTATTGCCAATATGTTGCCTATTGCTAAAATGTTGGCTAATATGTTGGCTATTGCTAATATGTTGGCTAATATGTTGGCTATTACTAAAATGTTGGCTAATATGTTGGCTATTGCTAATATGTTGGCTAATATGTTGGCTATTGCTAATATGTTGGCTAATATGTTGGCTATTGCCAATATGTTGCCTATTGCTAAAATGTTGGCTAATATGTTGGCTATTGCTAATATGTTAGCTAATATGTTGGCCATTGCTAATATGTTGGCTAATATGTTGGCTATTGCTAATATGTTGGCTATTGCTAATATGTTGGCTAATATGTTGGCTATTGCTAATATGTTGGCTAATATGTTGGCTATTACTAAAATGTTGGCTAATATGTTGGCTATTGCTAATATGTTGGCTAATATGTTGGCTATTGCTAATATGTTGGCTAATATGTTGGCTATTGCCAATATGTTGACTATTGCTAAAATGTTGGCTAATATGTTGGCTATTGCTAATATGTTGGCTAATATGTTGGCTATTACTAAAATGTTGGCTAATATGTTGGCTATTGCTAATATGTTGGCTAATATGTTGGCTATTGCTAATATGTTGGCTAATATGTTGGCTATTGCCAACATGTTGCCTATTGCTAAAATGTTGGCTAATATGTTGGCTATTGCTAATATGTTGGCTAATATGTTGGCTATTACTAAAATGTTGGCTAATATGTTGGCTATTGCTAATATGTTGGCTAATATGTTGGCTATTGCTAATATGTTGGCTAATATGTTGGCTATTGCTAATATGTTGGCTATTGCTAATATGTTGGCTAATATGTTGGCTATTGCTAATATGTTGGCTAATATGTTGGCTATTGCCAATATGTTGCCTATTGCTAAAATGTTGGCTAATATGTTGGCTATTGCTAATATGTTGGCTAATATGTTGGCTATTGCTAATATGTTGGCTAATATGTTGGCTATTGCTAATATGTTGGCTAATATGTTGGCTATTGCTAATATGTTGGCTAATATGTTGGCTATTGCCAATATGTTGCCTATTGCTAAAATGTTGGCTAATATGTTGGCTATTGCTAATATGTTGGCTAATATGTTGGCTATTGCTAATATGTTGGCTAATATGTTGGCTATTGCTAATATGTTGGCTATTGCTAATATGTTGGCTAATATGTTGGCTATTACTAAAATGTTGGCTAATATGTTGGCTATTGCTAATATGTTGGCTAATATGTTGGCTATTGCTAATATGTTGGCTAATATGTTGGCTATTGCCAATATGTTGACTATTGCTAAAATGTTGGCTAATATGTTGGCTATTGCTAATATGTTGGCTAATATGTTGGCTATTACTAAAATGTTGGCTAATATGTTGGCTAATATGTTGGCTATTGCTAATATGTTGGCTAATATGTTGGCTATTGCCAACATGTTGCCTATTGCTAAAATGTTGGCTAATATGTTGGCTATTGCTAATATGTTGGCTAATATGTTGGCTATTGCTAATATGTTGGCTAATATGTTGGCTATTGCTAATATGTTGGCTATTGCTAATATGTTGGCTAATATGTTGGCTATTGCTAATATGTTGGCTAATATGTTGGCTATTACTAAAATGTTGGCTAATATGTTGGCTATTGCTAATATGTTGGCTAATATGTTGGCTATTGCTAATATGTTGGCTAATATGTTGGCTATTGCCAATATGTTGCCTATTGCTAAAATGTTGGCTAATATGTTGGCTATTGCTAATATGTTGGCTAATATGTTGGCTATTACTAAAATGTTGGCTAATATGTTGGCTATTGCTAATATGTTGGCTAATATGTTGGCTATTGCTAATATGTTGGCTAATATGTTGGCTATTGCTAATATGTTGGCTATTGCTAATATGTTGGCTAATATGTTGGCTATTGCTAATATGTTGGCTAATATGTTGGCTATTGCTAATATGTTGGCTATTGCTAATATGTTGGCTAATATGTTGGCTATTGCTAATATGTTGGCTAATATGTTGGCTATTACTAAAATGTTGGCTAATATGTTGGCTATTGCTAATATGTTGGCTAATATGTTGACTATTGCTAATATGTTGGCTAATATGTTGGCTATTGCCAATATGTTGCCTATTGCTAAAATGTTGGCTAATATGTTGGCTATTGCTAATATGTTGGCTATTGCTAATATGTTGGCTAATATGTTGGCTATTGCTAATATGTTGGCTAATATGTTGGCTATTGCTAATATGTTGGCTAATATGTTGGCTATTGCTAATATGTTGGCTAATATGTTGGCTATTGCTAATATGTTGGCTAATATGTTGGCTATTGCCAATATGTTGCCTATTGCTAAAATGTTGGCTAATATGTTGGCTATTGCTAATATGTTGGCTAATATGTTGGCTATTGCTAATATGTTGGCTAATATGTTGGCTATTGCTAATATGTTGGCTATTGCTAATATGTTGGCTAATATGTTGGCTATTACTAAAATGTTGGCTAATATGTTGGCTATTGCTAATATGTTGGCTAATATGTTGGCTATTGCTAATATGTTGGCTAATATGTTGGCTATTGCCAATATGTTGACTATTGCTAAAATGTTGGCTAATATGTTGGCTATTGCTAATATGTTGGCTAATATGTTGGCTATTACTAAAATGTTGGCTAATATGTTGGCTAATATGTTGGCTATTGCTAATATGTTGGCTAATATGTTGGCTATTGCCAACATGTTGCCTATTGCTAAAATGTTGGCTAATATGTTGGCTATTGCTAATATGTTGGCTAATATGTTGGCTATTGCTAATATGTTGGCTAATATGTTGGCTATTGCTAATATGTTGGCTATTGCTAATATGTTGGCTAATATGTTGGCTATTGCTAATATGTTGGCTAATATGTTGGCTATTACTAAAATGTTGGCTAATATGTTGGCTATTGCTAATATGTTGGCTAATATGTTGGCTATTGCTAATATGTTGGCTAATATGTTGGCTATTGCCAATATGTTGCCTATTGCTAAAATGTTGGCTAATATGTTGGCTATTGCTAATATGTTGGCTAATATGTTGGCTATTACTAAAATGTTGGCTAATATGTTGGCTATTGCTAATATGTTGGCTAATATGTTGGCTATTGCTAATATGTTGGCTAATATGTTGGCTATTGCTAATATGTTGGCTATTGCTAATATGTTGGCTAATATGTTGGCTATTGCTAATATGTTGGCTAATATGTTGGCTATTGCTAATATGTTGGCTATTGCTAATATGTTGGCTAATATGTTGGCTATTGCTAATATGTTGGCTAATATGTTGGCTATTACTAAAATGTTGGCTAATATGTTGGCTATTGCTAATATGTTGGCTAATATGTTGACTATTGCTAATATGTTGGCTAATATGTTGGCTATTGCCAATATGTTGCCTATTGCTAAAATGTTGGCTAATATGTTGGCTATTGCTAATATGTTGGCTAATATGTTGGCTATTACTAAAATGTTGGCTAATATGTTGGCTATTGCTAATATGTTGGCTAATATGTTGGCTATTGCTAATATGTTGGCTAATATGTTGGCTATTGCCAATATGTTGGCTATTGCTAATATGTTGGCTAATATGTTGGCTATTGCTAATATGTTGGCTAATATGTTGGCTATTACTAAAATGTAGGCTAATATGTTGGCTATTGCTAATATGTTGGCTAATATGTTGGCTATTGCTAATATGTTGGCTAATATGTTGGCTATTGCCAATATGTTGCCTATTGCTAAAATGTTGGCTAATATGTTGGCTATTGCTAATATGTTGGCTAATATGTTGGCTATTACTAAAATGTTGGCTAATATGTTGGCTATTGCTAATATGTTGGCTAATATGTTGGCTATTGCTAATATGTTGGCTAATATGTTGGCTATTGCCAATATGTTGCCTATTGCTAAAATGTTGGCTAATATGTTGGCTATTGCTAATATGTTGGCTAATATGTTGGCTATTGCTAATATGTTGGCTAATATGTTGGCTATTACTAAAATGTTGGCTAATATGTTGGCTATTGCTAATATGTTGGCTAATATGTTGGCTATTACTAAAATGTTGGCTAATATGTTGGCTATTGCTAATATGTTGGCTAATATGTTGACTATTGCTAATATGTTGGCTAATATGTTGGCTATTGCCAATATGTTGCCTATTGCTAAAATGTTGGCTAATATGTTGGCTATTGCTAATATGTTGGCTATTGCTAATATGTTGGCTAATATGTTGGCTATTGCTAATATGTTGGCTAATATGTTGGCTATTGCTAATATGTTGGCTAATATGTTGGCTATTGCTAATATGTTGGCTAATATGTTGGCTATTGCTAATATGTTGGCTAATATGTTGGCTATTGCCAATATGTTGCCTATTGCTAAAATGTTGGCTAATATGTTGGCTATTGCTAATATGTTGGCTAATATGTTGGCTATTGCTAATATGTTGGCTAATATGTTGGCTATTGCTAATATGTTGGCTATTGCTAATATGTTGGCTAATATGTTGGCTATTACTAAAATGTTGGCTAATATGTTGGCTATTGCTAATATGTTGGCTAATATGTTGGCTATTGCTAATATGTTGGCTAATATGTTGGCTATTGCCAATATGTTGACTATTGCTAAAATGTTGGCTAATATGTTGGCTATTGCTAATATGTTGGCTAATATGTTGGCTATTACTAAAATGTTGGCTAATATGTTGGCTAATATGTTGGCTATTGCTAATATGTTGGCTAATATGTTGGCTATTGCCAACATGTTGCCTATTGCTAAAATGTTGGCTAATATGTTGGCTATTGCTAATATGTTGGCTAATATGTTGGCTATTGCTAATATGTTGGCTAATATGTTGGCTATTGCTAATATGTTGGCTATTGCTAAT
Source organism: Parapristionchus giblindavisi (assembly GCA_943737045.1). Lineage (NCBI taxonomy): Eukaryota > Metazoa > Nematoda > Chromadorea > Rhabditida > Diplogasteridae > Parapristionchus > Parapristionchus giblindavisi. The sequence goes on from CALSFV010000563.1 coordinate 15,198, forward strand.
ATGTTGGCTAATATGTTGGCTATTGCTAATATGTTGGCTAATATGTTGGCTATTACTAAAATGTTGGCTAATATGTTGGCTATTGCTAATATGTTGGCTAATATGTTGGCTATTGCTAATATGTTGGCTAATATGTTGGCTATTGCCAATATGTTGCCTATTGCTAAAATGTTGGCTAATATGTTGGCTATTGCTAATATGTTGGCTAATATGTTGGCTATTACTAAAATGTTGGCTAATATGTTGGCTATTGCTAATATGTTGGCTAATATGTTGGCTATTGCTAATATGTTGGCTAATATGTTGGCTATTGCTAATATGTTGGCTATTGCTAATATGTTGGCTAATATGTTGGCTATTGCTAATATGTTGGCTAATATGTTGGCTATTGCTAATATGTTGGCTATTGCTAATATGTTGGCTAATATGTTGGCTATTGCTAATATGTTGGCTAATATGTTGGCTATTACTAAAATGTTGGCTAATATGTTGGCTATTGCTAATATGTTGGCTAATATGTTGACTATTGCTAATATGTTGGCTAATATGTTGGCTATTGCCAATATGTTGCCTATTGCTAAAATGTTGGCTAATATGTTGGCTATTGCTAATATGTTGGCTAATATGTTGGCTATTACTAAAATGTTGGCTAATATGTTGGCTATTGCTAATATGTTGGCTAATATGTTGGCTATTGCTAATATGTTGGCTAATATGTTGGCTATTGCCAATATGTTGGCTATTGCTAATATGTTGGCTAATATGTTGGCTATTGCTAATATGTTGGCTAATATGTTGGCTATTACTAAAATGTAGGCTAATATGTTGGCTATTGCTAATATGTTGGCTAATATGTTGGCTATTGCTAATATGTTGGCTAATATGTTGGCTATTGCCAATATGTTGCCTATTGCTAAAATGTTGGCTAATATGTTGGCTATTGCTAATATGTTGGCTAATATGTTGGCTATTACTAAAATGTTGGCTAATATGTTGGCTATTGCTAATATGTTGGCTAATATGTTGGCTATTGCTAATATGTTGGCTAATATGTTGGCTATTGCCAATATGTTGCCTATTGCTAAAATGTTGGCTAATATGTTGGCTATTGCTAATATGTTGGCTAATATGTTGGCTATTGCTAATATGTTGGCTAATATGTTGGCTATTACTAAAATGTTGGCTAATATGTTGGCTATTGCTAATATGTTGGCTAATATGTTGGCTATTGCTAATATGTTGGCTAATATGTTGGCTATTGCCAATATGTTGCCTATTGCTAAAATGTTGGCTAATATGTTGGCTATTGCTAATATGTTGGCTAATATGTTGGCTATTACTAAAATGTTGGCTAATATGTTGGCTATTGCTAATATGTTGGCTAATATGTTGGCTATTACTAAAATGTTGGCTAATATGTTGGCTATTGCTAATATGTTGGCTAATATGTTGGCTATTGCTAATATGTTGGCTAATATGTTGGCTATTGCCAATATGTTGCCTATTGCTAAAATGTTGGCTAATATGTTGGCTATTGCTAATATGTTGGCTAATATGTTGGCTATTACTAAAATGTTGGCTAATATGTTGGCTATTGCTAATATGTTGGCTAATATGTTGGCTATTGCTAATATGTTGGTTAATATGTTGGCTATTGCCAATATGTTGCCTATTGCTAAAATGTTGGCTAATATGTTGGCTATTGCTAATATGTTGGCTAATATGTTGGCTATTGCTAATATGTTGGCTAATATGTTGGCTATTGCTAATATGTTGGCTATTGCTAATATGTTGGCTAATATGTTGGCTATTGCTAATATGTTGGCTAATATGTTGGCTATTACTAAAATGTTGGCTAATATGTTGGCTATTGCTAATATGTTGGCTAATATGTTGGCTATTGCTAATATGTTGGCTAATATGTTGGCTATTGCCAATATGTTGCCTATTGCTAAAATGTTGGCTAATATGTTGGCTATTGCTAATATGTTGGCTAATATGTTGGCTATTGCTAATATGTTGGCTAATATGTTGGCTATTGCTAATATGTTGGCTAATATGTTGGCTATTGCCAATATGTTGCCTATTGCCAAAATGTTGGCTAATATGTTGGCTATTGCTAATATGTTGGCTAATATGTTGGCTATTACTAAAATGTTGGCTAATATGTTGGCTATTGCTAATATATTGGCTAATATGTTGGCTATTGCTAATATGTTGGCTAATATGTTGGCTATTGCCAATATGTTGCCTATTGCTAAAATGTTGGCTAATATGTTGGCTATTGCTAATATGTTGGCTAATATGTTGGCTATTGCTAATATGTTGGCTAATATGTTGGCTATTGCTAATATGTTGGCTATTGCTAATATGTTGGCTAATATGTTGGCTATTGCTAATATGTTGGCTAATATGTTGGCTATTACTAAAATGTTGGCTAATATGTTGGCTATTGCTAATATGTTGGCTAATATGTTGGCTATTGCTAATATGTTGGCTAATATGTTGGCTATTGCCAATATGTTGCCTATTGCTAAAATGTTGGCTAATATGTTGGCTATTGCTAATATGTTGGCTAATATGTTGGCTATTACTAAAATGTTGGCTAATATGTTGGCTATTGCTAATATGTTGGCTAATATGTTGGCTATTACTAAAATGTTGGCTAATATGTTGGCTATTGCTAATATGTTGGCTAATATGTTGGCTATTGCTAATATGTTGGCTAATATGTTGGCTATTGCCAATATGTTGCCTATTGCTAAAATGTTGGCTAATATGTTGGCTATTGCTAATATGTTGGCTAATATGTTGGCTATTACTAAAATGTTGGCTAATATGTTGGCTATTGCTAATATGTTGGCTAATATGTTGGCTATTGCTAATATGTTGGCTAATATGTTGGCTATTGCCAATATGTTGCCTATTGCTAAAATGTTGGCTAATATGTTGGCTATTGCTAATATGTTGGCTAATATGTTGGCTATTGCTAATATGTTGGCTAATATGTTGGCTATTGCCAATATGTTGGCTATTGCTAATATGTTGGCTAATATGTTGGCTATTGCTAATATGTTGGCTAATATGTTGGCTATTACTAAATGTTGGCTAATATGTTGGCTATTGCTAATATGTTGGCTAATATGTTGGCTATTGCTAATATGTTGGCTAATATGTTGGCTATTGCCAATATGTTGCCTATTGCTAAAATGTTGGCTAATATGTTGGCTATTGCTAATATGTTGGCTAATATGTTGGCTATTGCCAACATGTTGCCTATTGCTAAAATGTTGGCTAATATGTTGGCTATTGCTAATATGTTGGCTAATATGTTGGCTATTGCTAATATGTTGGCTAATATGTTGGCTATTGCTAATATGTTGGCTATTGCTAATATGTTGGCTAATATGTTGGCTATTGCTAATATGTTGGCTAATATGTTGGCTATTACTAAAATGTTGGCTAATATGTTGGCTATTGCTAATATGTTGGCTAATATGTTGGCTATTGCTAATATGTTGGCTAATATGTTGGCTATTGCCAATATGTTGCGATTTACGATTACGATTTGAACACATTTATCTAGAGGTCAAGGGATGAGAGCTCTGATATGCATAGCGCTCCACTTCTTACTCCTCGCCTCGCTGAGAAAGTTGACACCGATTGCGTTGCTGAAGGAATCGCTCCATCGCGTGATAGGCCGGCCCTTTCTTCTTTTCCTTCGTGGGAACCATTCGATTACAGATCGGCTCCACTTCCAGCAGTCGTCCTTCGCAATCTTGTATAACCAAGACCATTTCCTCATCTGAGCAGTGCGGACAAAATCCCGCACTCTAGTAGAATCTCGCAGCCGCTCATTGGAGACATGATCAAGTAAGGTACAGCCGATCATCCAACGCTCCATTCTACGTTGAGCCACCGACACTCGATTAATTTGTGATTTGGTCAGAGCCCAGCATTCACATGCATATAATACTGCTGGGAGAATGCAGCCGTTAAACAAGCGACGTTTGTGAGCCATAGGGATACCCCTGTTGACAAGAAAAGCGCGGTGTTTATGGAAAGCCCCAAACCCAGCTTGAATGCGTCTGCTAATTTCGCAATCATCCTTTCCGCTAACTGCGATTGCGCTTCCCAGATAAACGACCTTGTCTACTAATTTGACCACTTTCCCCCCTATTTTTACATCCCGCGGATTAGTTTTTGAAGTCATTCCGACAGTTTTGTCCCCATTTAGTACCAAACCCACTGTTCCCAGGGCCCGTTCTAATTCCCTCCCCATAGCCTGAATCTGCCTTTCATCGTGAGAGATGAGAACGGCGTCATCAGCAAAAAGAATATGAGATAGAAACCGACCATTGATATTTATTCCCTTATTAGACCAATCCAAACTACGGAATGCCATATCAAGAACCGCGGTGAATAATCTTGGTGACAAACAATCCCCCTGCCTGACCCCTCTTCCCACCTTTATTTCAACTTCTTTTCCATTAACCACCACAACATTCCTACTTTCCAGTGAGAGATTTGCCAGGAAAGATGCAACCTCCGAGGGAATTCCGTCCAACTCAACAGCCCTGAACACCGCCTCTGTGTATACACTGTCAAAGGCTTTAGATATGTCTACGAAGAGCAGATAAATCGGCAACCTGTAGTCAACACAGTAAGCAATGACAGTTTTGAGAGTATGAATGGCATCTATGGTTGAATGACCCATCCTAAACCCCATTTGTTCCCAACTTCTATTCCCGTCCAGCACTGGTGCATATCTCTTGTTGAGCAGTCCTGTTAGTGCTTTCTGTAATACAGGAAGCAAACTAATCGGTCTGTAGTTCTTAGTAAGAGTTGCGTCTCCAGATTTGGGCAAGAGTATTGTGCGTGAATCCCCAAAACCCGGAGGAATATTACCCTGAATGATATTATTGAAAAGATTGGTGAGAATGGGAACTAATTGATCTACCCCCACCCGCAGCATCTCCCCCGTAATCCCGTCCTTCCCAGGGGCTTTGCCTGATTTGAAATACCGGAGTATTTGGTCTACTTCGGCTTCGCTGATGGGAATGAAAGGATCCCTCTCTATCTCCTCCCGATATCCTACACCACCATCACCACTATAGAGAGCATTGTAGAAAGACTGAAAGGCCTCCTCAATGTCTACTTGAGTGAAAACTAATTCCCCCTTCCCGTCTCTAATGCGCGATATTCTATCCTTCCCGATTACCATTTTTTCAGCTGCTTTTTTAAAACTTTTCCCCTGTGAAATGGCTCCGTTTACATAGTGAAGATATGATTGGTCCCGATCGTTTTTAAACGATTCCCGAATAGCCCTATTGACGAGTAACCATTCCACCCGTGAAACCCCTACTGCATCAATTTTGAGGTCTCTGCGCCGTTTCAATAAGTCCTTGGTCTTTTGTGAGATCCTACTACCCTGTGGCGTGAACGAAGTTGATATTTTCCCTGCTTGCTGTACCGCGGAAATCACATTCCCGTAGTCTAGATTCGCACCTCTACGCTTCAATTCTACATCTAAGCTGAATTTGAATAGATCATTATTTAGGTGCGAATCTCCTCTAAGCGGTCTATTACACCCCCTTCGAAAACTGAATGGAAAATGAATGATAGATCTAACCAATCGGTGGTCGGTCGAGAAGTCGAACCGATTCACTACGCCCACATCTAGCACCCGAAGACCCTTCGGGAACAGAATGAAGTCTATTTCATTCCTAGTACGCCCATTTGGTGAAACCCAAGTGAATTTTCTATTGCTGCGTTTGCGAAAGAAACTGTTACCAACCTTAAGTTGCAACCTCTCACATAGGTCCACAACCATCTGCCCCTTTTCATTTCTAACCCCGTACCCGAACTTCCCAACAGCAGATTCCCCTGGCTCACAACGTCCTACTTTCCCATTTAAATCTCCTAGGATGACCTTTTGCACAAATCGATATCGGTGACTACCTGAGACTGGACCGTGGAATATCCGCTCGACATCATGAAGGAACATGCTGTACTCGACCACGTCACCAGAAGCAGGCGCGTAGATCTGGAATAATCGAAGCAGGACTTTATCGGACACCGCTACATCAAGGAAACAGATCCTCGGAGACACAGCGCAAAATCGAACCACCTTCTGTTTTACCTCTACACTCACGATGAACCCCACTCCGGCAGTATGGTTCGGAAGGCGTGTTGAATGGTATAATCTACCATTACTCCATGATAGATCTTTCTCCGCCTCAGATGATCTTCGAACTTCGGACAAACCAACGATATCCACCTTGATATTCTTTAGGGCGTTTTCCAACTCCGTGATCCGCGAGTCCTTGCACAGCGTTAAACAGTTGAGTGTAGCAAGCGTGAGAACAGCCATGAACATGGTCAACACTGCCACGGTGACCAATCCGGCTTGGCAGGGATTCAAAAGACGGAGCTCAAATTCCGAACCGACCGGCAAGTAACAGTGCGCCGAATAAGAAAAAATGCCTATTGCTAAAATGTTGGCTAATATGTTGGCTATTGCTAATATGTTGGCTAATATGTTGGCTATTACTAAAATGTTGGCTAATATGTTGGCTATTGCTAATATGTTGGCTAATATGTTGGCTATTGCTAATATGTTGGCTAATATGTTGGCTATTGCCAATATGTTGCCTATTGCTAAAATGTTGGCTAATATGTTGGCTATTGCTAATATGTTGGCTAATATGTTGGCTATTGCTAATATGTTGGTTAATATGTTGGCTATTGCTAATATGTTGGCTATTGCTAATATGTTGGCTATTGCTAATATGTTGGCTAATATGTTGGCTATTGCTAATATGTTGGCTAATATGTTGGCTATTACTAAAATGTTGGCTAATATGTTGGCTATTGCTAATATGTTGGCTAATATGTTGGCTATTGCTAATATGTTGGCTAATATGTTGGCTATTGCCAATATGTTGCCTATTGCTAAAATGTTGGCTAATATGTTGGCTATTGCTAATATGTTGGCTAATATGTTGGCTATTACTAAAATGTTGGCTAATATGTTGGCTATTGCTAATATGTTGGCTAATATGTTGGCTATTACTAAAATGTTGGCTAATATGTTGGCTATTGCTAATATGTTGGCTAATATGTTGGCTATTGCTAATATGTTGGCTAATATGTTGGCTATTGCCAATATGTTGCCTATTGCTAAAATGTTGGCTAATATGTTGGCTATTGCTAATATGTTGGCTAATATGTTGGCTATTACTAAAATGTTGGCTAATATGTTGGCTATTGCTAATATGTTGGCTAATATGTTGGCTATTGCTAATATGTTGGTTAATATGTTGGCTATTGCCAATATGTTGCCTATTGCTAAAATGTTGGCTAATATGTTGGCTATTGCTAATATGTTGGCTAATATGTTGGCTATTGCTAATATGTTGGCTAATATGTTGGCTATTGCTAATATGTTGGCTATTGCTAATATGTTGGCTAATATGTTGGCTATTGCTAATATGTTGGCTAATATGTTGGCTATTACTAAAATGTTGGCTAATATGTTGGCTATTGCTAATATGTTGGCTAATATGTTGGCTATTGCTAATATGTTGGCTAATATGTTGGCTATTGCCAATATGTTGCCTATTGCTAAAATGTTGGCTAATATGTTGGCTATTGCTAATATGTTGGCTAATATGTTGGCTATTGCTAATATGTTGGCTAATATGTTGGCTATTGCTAATATGTTGGCTAATATGTTGGCTATTGCCAATATGTTGCCTATTGCTAAAATGTTGGCTAATATGTTGGCTATTGCTAATATGTTGGCTAATATGTTGGCTATTACTAAAATGTTGGCTAATATGTTGGCTATTGCTAATATGTTGGCTAATATGTTGGCTATTGCTAATATGTTGGCTAATATGTTGGCTATTGCCAATATGTTGCCTATTGCTAAAATGTTGGCTAATATGTTGGCTATTGCTAATATGTTGGCTAATATGTTGGCTATTGCTAATATGTTGGCTAATATGTTGGCTATTACTAAAATGTTGGCTAATATGTTGGCTATTGCTAATATGTTGGCTAATATGTTGGCTATTGCTAATATGTTTGCTAATATGTTGGCTATTGCCAATATGTTGCCTATTGCTAAAATGTTGGCTAATATGTTGGCTATTGCTAATATGTTGGCTAATATGTTGGCTATTGCTAATATGTTGGTTAATATGTTGGCTATTGCTAATATGTTGGCTATTGCTAATATGTTGGCTATTGCTAATATGTTGGCTAATATGTTGGCTATTGCTAATATGTTGGCTAATATGTTGGCTATTACTAAAATGTTGGCTAATATGTTGGCTATTGCTAATATGTTGGCTAATATGTTGGCTATTGCTAATATGTTGGCTAATATGTTGGCTATTGCCAATATGTTGCCTATTGCTAAAATGTTGGCTAATATGTTGGCTATTGCTAATATGTTGGCTAATATGTTGGCTATTACTAAAATGTTGGCTAATATGTTGGCTATTGCTAATATGTTGGCTAATATGTTGGCTATTACTAAAATGTTGGCTAATATGTTGGCTATTGCTAATATGTTGGCTAATATGTTGGCTATTGCTAATATGTTGGCTAATATGTTGGCTATTGCCAATATGTTGCCTATTGCTAAAATGTTGGCTAATATGTTGGCTATTGCTAATATGTTGGCTAATATGTTGGCTATTACTAAAATGTTGGCTAATATGTTGGCTATTGCTAATATGTTGGCTAATATGTTGGCTATTGCTAATATGTTGGTTAATATGTTGGCTATTGCCAATATGTTGCCTATTGCTAAAATGTTGGCTAATATGTTGGCTATTGCTAATATGTTGGCTAATATGTTGGCTATTGCTAATATGTTGGCTAATATGTTGGCTATTGCTAATATGTTGGCTATTGCTAATATGTTGGCTAATATGTTGGCTATTGCTAATATGTTGGCTAATATGTTGGCTATTACTAAAATGTTGGCTAATATGTTGGCTATTGCTAATATGTTGGCTAATATGTTGGCTATTGCTAATATGTTGGCTAATATGTTGGCTATTGCCAATATGTTGCCTATTGCTAAAATGTTGGCTAATATGTTGGCTATTGCTAATATGTTGGCTAATATGTTGGCTATTGCTAATATGTTGGCTAATATGTTGGCTATTGCTAATATGTTGGCTAATATGTTGGCTATTGCCAATATGTTGCCTATTGCTAAAATGTTGGCTAATATGTTGGCTATTGCTAATATGTTGGCTAATATGTTGGCTATTACTAAAATGTTGGCTAATATGTTGGCTATTGCTAATATGTTGGCTAATATGTTGGCTATTGCTAATATGTTGGCTAATATGTTGGCTATTGCCAATATGTTGCCTATTGCTAAAATGTTGGCTAATATGTTGGCTATTGCTAATATGTTGGCTAATATGTTGGCTATTGCTAATATGTTGGCTAATATGTTGGCTATTGCTAATATGTTGGCTATTGCTAATATGTTGGCTAATATGTTGGCTATTGCTAATATGTTGGCTAATATGTTGGCTATTACTAAAATGTTGGCTAATATGTTGGCTATTGCTAATATGTTGGCTAATATGTTGGCTATTGCTAATATGTTGGCTAATATGTTGGCTATTGCCAATATGTTGCCTATTGCTAAAATGTTGGCTAATATGTTGGCTATTGCTAATATGTTGGCTAATATGTTGGCTATTACTAAAATGTTGGCTAATATGTTGGCTATTGCTAATATGTTGGCTAATATGTTGGCTATTACTAAAATGTTGGCTAATATGTTGGCTATTGCTAATATGTTGGCTAATATGTTGGCTATTGCTAATATGTTGGCTAATATGTTGGCTATTACTAAAATGTTGGCTAATATGTTGGCTATTGCTAATATGTTGGCTAATATGTTGGCTATTGCTAATATGTTGGCTAATATGTTGGCTATTGCCAATATGTTGCCTATTGCTAAAATGTTGGCTAATATGCTGGCTATTGCTAATATGTTGGCTAATATGTTGGCTATTGCTAATATGTTGGCTAATATGTTGGCTATTGCTAATATGTTGGCTAATATGTTGGCTATTGCCAATATGTTGCCTATTGCTAAAATGTTGGCTAATATGTTGGCTATTGCTAATATGTTGGCTAATATGTTGGCTATTACTAAAATGTTGGCTAATATGTTGGCTATTGCTAATATGTTGGCTAATATGTTGGCTATTGCTAATATGTTGGCTAATATGTTGGCTATTGCCAATATGTTGCCTATTGCTAAAATGTTGGCTAATATGTTGGCTATTGCTAATATGTTGGCTAATATGTTGGCTATTGCTAATATGTTGGCTAATATGTTGGCTATTGCTAATATGTTGGCTATTGCTAATATGTTGGCTAATATGTTGGCTATTGCTAATATGTTGGCTAATATGTTGGCTATTACTAAAATGTTGGCTAATATGTTGGCTATTGCTAATATGTTGGCTAATATGTTGGCTATTGCTAATATGTTGGCTAATATGTTGGCTATTATGTTGGCTATTGCTAATATGTTGGCTAATATGTTGGCTATTACTAAAATGTTGGCTAATATGTTGGCTATTGGTAATATGTTGGCTAATATGTTGGCTATTACTAAAATGTTGGCTAATATGTTGGCTATTGCTAATATGTTGGCTAATATGTTGGCTATTGCTAATATGTTGGCTAATATGTTGGCTATTACTAAAATGTTGGCTAATATGTTGGCTATTGCTAATATGTTGGCTAATATGTTGGCTATTGCTAATATGTTGGCTAATATGTTGGCTATTGCCAATATGTTGCCTATTGCTAAAATGTTGGCTAATATGTTGGCTATTGCTAATATGTTGGCTAATATGTTGGCTATTGCTAATATGTTGGCTAATATGTTGGCTATTGCTAATATGTTGGCTATTGCTAATATGTTGGCTAATATGTTGGCTATTGCTAATATGTTGGCTAATATGTTGCCTATTGCTAAAATGTTGGCTAATATGTTGGCTATTGCTAATATGTTGGCTAATATGTTGGCTATTGCTAATATGTTGGCTAATATGTTGGCTATTGCTAATATGTTGGCTATTGCTAATATGTTGGCTAATATGTTGGCTATTGCTAATATGTTGGCTAATATGTTGGCTATTACTAAAATGTTGGCTAATATGTTGGCTATTGCTAATATGTTGGCTAATATGTTGGCTATTGCTAATATGTTGGCTAATATGTTGGCTATTGCCAATATGTTGCCTATTGCTAAAATGTTGGCTAATATGTTGGCTATTGCTAATATGTTGGCTAATATGTTGGCTATTACTAAAATGTTGGCTAATATGTTGGCTATTGCTAATATGTTGGCTAATATGTTGGCTATTGCTAATATGTTGGCTAATATGTTGGCTATTGCCAATATGTTGCCTATTGCTAAAATGTTGGCTAATATGTTGGCTATTGCTAATATGTTGGCTAATATGTTGGCTATTGCTAATATGTTGGCTATTGCTAATATGTTGGCTAATATGTTGGCTATTGCTAATATGTTGGCTAATATGTTGGCTATTACTAAAATGTTGGCTAATATGTTGGCTATTGCTAATATGTTGGCTAATATGTTGGCTATTGCTAATATGTTGGCTAATATGTTGGCTATTGCCAATATGTTGCCTATTGCTAAAATGTTAGCTAATATGTTGGCTATTGCTAATATGTTGGCTAATATGTTGGCTATTACTAAAATGTTGGCTAATATGTTGGCTATTGCTAATATGTTGGCTAATATGTTGGCTATTGCTAATATGTTGGCTAATATGTTGGCTATTGCCAACATGTTGCCTATTGCTAAAATGTTGGCTAATATTTTGGCTATTGCTAATATGTTGGCTAATATGTTGGCTATTGCTAATATGTTGGCTAATATGTTGGCTATTGCTAATATGTTGGCTATTGCTAATATGTTGGCTAATATGTTGGCTATTGCTAATATGTTGGCTAATATGTTGGCTATTACTAAAATGTTGGCTAATATGTTGGCTATTGCTAATATGTTGGCTAATATGTTGGCTATTGCTAATATGTTGGCTAATATGTTGGCTATTGCCAATATGTTGCCTATTGCTAAAATGTTAGCTAATATGTTGGCTATTGCTAATATGTTGGCTAATATGTTGGCTATTACTAAAATGTTGGCTAATATGTTGGCTATTGCTAATATGTTGGCTAATATGTTGGCTATTGCTAATATGTTGGCTAATATGTTGGCTATTGCCAACATGTTGCCTATTGCTAAAATGTTGGCTAATATGTTGGCTATTGCTAATATGTTGGCTAATATGTTGGCTATTGCTAATATGTTGGCTAATATGTTGGCTATTGCTAATCTGTTGGCTATTGCTAATATGTTGGCTAATATGTTGGCTATTGCTAATATGTTGGCTAATATGTTGGCTATTACTAAAATGTTGGCTAATATGTTGCCTATTGCTAAAATGTTGGCTAATATGTTGGCTATTGCTAATATGTTGGCTAATATGTTGGCTATTGCCAATATGTTGCCTATTGCTAAAATGTTGGCTAATATGTTGGCTATTGCTAATATGTTGGCTAATATGTTGGCTATTACTAAAATGTTGGCTAATATGTTGGCTATTGCTAATATGTTGGCTAATATGTTGGCTAATATGTTGGCTATTGCCAATATGTTGCCTATTGCTAAAATGTTGGCTAATATGTTGGCTATTGCTAATATGTTGGCTAATATGTTGGCTATTGCTAATATGTTGGCTAATATGTTGGCTATTGCTAATATGTTGGCTATTGCTAATATGTTGGCTAATATGTTGGCTATTGCTAATATGTTGGCTAATATGTTGGCTATTACTAAAATGTTGGCTAATATGTTGGCTATTGCTAATATGTTGGCTAATATGTTGGCTATTGCTAATATGTTGGCTAATATGTTGGCTATTGCCAATATGTTGCCTATTGCTAAAATGTTGGCTAATATGTTGGCTATTGCTAATATGTTGGCTAATATGTTGGCTAATATGTTGGCTATTGCTAATATGTTGGCTAATATGTTGGCTATTGCTAATATGTTGGCTAATATGTTGGCTATTGCCAATATGTTGCCTATTGCTAAAATGTTGGCTAATATGTTGGCTATTGCTAATATGTTGGCTAATATGTTGGCTATTGCTAATATGTTGGCTAATATGTTGGCTATTACTAAAATGTTGGCTAATATGTTGGCTATTGCTAATATGTTGGCTAATATGTTGGCTATTGCTAATATGTTGGCTAATATGTTGGCTATTGCTAATATGTTGGCTATTGCTAATATGTTGGCTAATATGTTGGCTATTGCTAATATGTTGGCTAATATGTTGGCTATTACTAAAATGTTGGCTAATATGTTGCCTATTGCTAAAATGTTGGCTAATATGTTGGCTATTGCTAATATGTTGGCTAATATGTTGGCTATTACTAAAATGTTGGCTAATATGTTGGCTATTGCTAATATGTTGGCTAATATGTTGGCTATTGCTAATATGTTGGCTAATATGTTGGCTATTGCTAATATGTTGGCTAATATGTTGGCTATTGCTAATATGTTGGCTATTGCTAATATGTTGGCTAATATGTTGGCTATTGCTAATATGTTGGCTAATATGTTGGCTATTACTAAAATGTTGGCTAATATGTTGCCTATTGCTAAAATGTTGGCTAATATGTTGGCTATTGCTAATATGTTGGCTAATATGTTGGCTATTACTAAAATGTTGGCTAATATGTTGGCTATTGCTAATATGTTGGCTAATATGTTGGCTATTGCTAATATGTTGGCTAATATGTTGGCTATTGCTAATATGTTGGCTAATATGTTGGCTATTGCTAATATGTTGGCTATTGCTAATATGTTGGCTAATATGTTGGCTATTGCTAATATGTTGGCTAATATGTTGGCTATTACTAAAATGTTGGCTAATATGTTGGCTATTGCTAATATGTTGGCTAATATGTTGGCTATTGCTAATATGTTGGCTAATATGTTGGCTATTGCCAATATGTTGCCTATTGCTAAAATGTTGGCTAATATGTTGGCTATTGCTAATATGTTGGCTAATATGTTGGCTATTACTAAAATGTTGGCTAATATGTTGGCTATTGCTAATATGTTGGCTAATATGTTGGCTATTGCTAATATGTTGGCTAATATGTTGGCTATTGCCAATATGTTGCCTATTGCTAAAATGTTGGCTAATATGTTGGCTATTGCTAATATGTTGGCTAATATGTTGGCTATTGCTAATATGTTGGCTAATATGTTGGCTATTGCTAATATGTTGGCTAATATGTTGGCTATTACTAAAATGTTGGCTAATATGTTGGCTATTGCTAATATGTTGGCTAATATGTTGGCTATTGCTAATATGTTGGCTAATATGTTGGCTATTGCCAATATGTTGCCTATTGCTAAAATGTTAGCTAATATGTTGGCTATTGCTAATATGTTGGCTAATATGTTGGCTATTACTAAAATGTTGGCTAATATGTTGGCTATTGCTAATGTGTTGGCTAATATGTTGGCTATTGCTAATATGTTGGCTAATATGTTGGCTATTGCCAACATGTTGCCTATTGCTAAAATGTTGGCTAATATGTTGGCTATTGCTAATATGTTGGCTAATATGTTGGCTATTGCTAATATGTTGGCTAATATGTTGGCTATTGCTAATATGTTGGCTATTGCTAATATGTTGGCTAATATGTTGGCTATTGCTAATATGTTGGCTAATATGTTGGCTATTACTAAAATGTTGGCTAATATGTTGCCTATTGCTAAAATGTTGGCTAATATGTTGGCTATTGCTAATATGTTGGCTAATATGTTGGCTATTACTAAAATGTTGGCTAATATGTTGGCTATTGCTAATATGTTGGCTAATATGTTGGCTATTGCTAATATGTTGGCTAATATGTTGGCTATTGCCAATATGTTGCCTATTGCTAAAATGTTGGCTAATATGTTGGCTATTGCTAATATGTTGGCTAATATGTTGGCTATTGCTAATATGTTGGCTAATATGTTGGCTATTACTAAAATGTTGGCTAATATGTTGGCTATTGCTAATATGTTGGCTAATATGTTGGCTATTGCTAATATGTTGGCTAATATGTTGGCTATTGCCAATATGTTGCCTATTGCTAAAATGTTAGCTAATATGTTGGCTATTGCTAATATGTTGGCTAATATGTTGGCTATTACTAAAATGTTGGCTAATATGTTGGCTATTGCTAATGTGTTGGCTAATATGTTGGCTATTGCTAATATGTTGGCTAATATGTTGGCTATTGCCAACATGTTGCCTATTGCTAAAATGTTGGCTAATATGTTGGCTATTGCTAATATGTTGGCTAATATGTTGGCTATTGCTAATATGTTGGCTAATATGTTGGCTATTGCCAATATGTTGCCTATTGCTAAAATGTTGGCTAATATGTTGGCTATTGCTAATATGTTGGCTAATATGTTGGCTATTGCTAATATGTTGGCTAATATGTTGGCTATTGCTAATATGTTGGCTAATATGTTGGCTATTACTAAAATGTTGGCTAATATGTTGGCTATTGCTAATATGTTGGCTAATATGTTGGCTATTGCTAATATGTTGGCTAATATGTTGGCTATTGCTAATATGTTGGCTAATATGTTGGCTATTGCTAATATGTTGGCTATTGCTAATATGTTGGCTAATATGTTGCCTATTGCTAAAATGTTAGCTAATATGTTGGCTATTGCTAATATGTTGGCTAATATGTTGGCTATTACTAAAATGTTGGCTAATATGTTGGCTATTGCTAATATGTTGGCTAATATGTTGGCTATTGCTAATATGTTGGCTAATATGTTGGCTATTGCCAACATGTTGCCTATTGCTAAAATGTTGGCTAATATGTTGGCTATTGCTAATATGTTGGCTAATATGTTGGCTATTGCTAATATGTTGGCTAATATGTTGGCTATTGCTAATATGTTGGCTATTGCTAATATGTTGGCTAATATGTTGGCTATTGCTAATATGTTGGCTAATATGTTGGCTATTACTAAAATGTTGGCTAATATGTTGCCTATTGCTAAAATGTTGGCTAATATGTTGGCTATTGCTAATATGTTGGCTAATATGTTGGCTATTACTAAAATGTTGGCTAATATGTTGGCTATTGCTAATATGTTGGCTAATATGTTGGCTATTGCTAATATGTTGGCTAATATGTTGGCTATTGCTAATATGTTGGCTATTGCTAATATGTTGGCTAATATGTTGGCTATTGCTAATATGTTGGCTAATATGTTGGCTATTACTAAAATGTTGGCTAATATGTTGGCTATTGCTAATATGTTGGCTAATATGTTGGCTATTGCTAATATGTTGGCTAATATGTTGGCTATTGCCAATATGTTGCCTATTGCTAAAATGTTGGCTAATATGTTGGCTATTGCTAATATGTTGGCTAATATGTTGGCTATTGCTAATATGTTGGCTAATATGTTGGCTATTGCTAATATGTTGGCTAATGCTAATATGTTGGCTAATATGTTGGCTATTGCTAATATGTTGGCTAATATGTTGGCTATTACTAAAATGTTGGCTAATATGTTGGCTATTGCTAATATGTTGGCTAATAAGTTGGCTATTGCTAATATGTTGGCTAATATGTTGGCTAATATGTTGGCTATTGCCAATATGTTGCCTATTGCTAAAATGTTGGCTAATATGTTGGCTATTGCTAATATGTTGGCTAATATGTTGGCTATTGCTAATATGTTGGCTAATATGTTGGCTATTGCTAATATGTTGGCTAATATGTTGGCTATTGCTAATATGTTGGCTAATATGTTGGCTATTACTAAAATGTTGGCTAATATGTTGGCTATTGCTAATATGTTGGCTAATATGTTGGCTATTGCTAATATGTTGGCTAATATGTTGGCTATTGCCAATATGTTGCCTATTGCTAAAATGTTGGCTAATATGTTGGCTATTGCTAATATGTTGGCTAATATGTTGGCTAATATGTTGGCTATTGCTAATATGTTGGCTAATATGTTGGCTATTGCTAATATGTTGGCTAATATGTTGGCTATTGCCAATATGTTGCCTATTGCTAAAATGTTGGCTAATATGTTGGCTATTGCTAATATGTTGGCTAATATGTTGGCTATTGCTAATATGTTGGCTAATATGTTGGCTATTACTAAAATGTTGGCTAATATGTTGGCTATTGCTAATATGTTGGCTAATATGTTGGCTATTGCTAATATGTTGGCTAATATGTTGGCTATTGCCAATATGTTGCCTATTGCTAAAATGTTGGCTAATATGTTGGCTATTGCTAATATGTTGGCTAATATGTTGGCTATTGCTAATATGTTGGCTAATATGTTGGCTATTGCTAATATGTTGGCTAATGCTAATATGTTGGCTAATATGTTGGCTATTGCTAATATGTTGGCTAATATGTTGGCTATTGCTAATATGTTGGCTAATATGTTGGCTATTGCCAATATGTTGCCTATTGCTAAAATGTTGGCTAATATGTTGGCTATTGCTAATATGTTGGCTAATATGTTGGCTATTGCTAATATGTTGGCTAATATGTTGGCTATTGCTAATATGTTGGCTAATGCTAATATGTTGGCTAATATGTTGGCTATTGCTAATATGTTGGCTAATATGTTGGCTATTACTAAAATGTTGGCTAATATGTTGGCTATTGCTAATATGTTGGCTAATATGTTGGCTATTGCTAATATGTTGGCTAATATGTTGGCTATTGCCAATATGTTGCCTATTGCTAAAATGTTGGCTAATATGTTGGCTATTGCTAATATGTTGGCTAATATGTTGGCTATTACTAAAATGTTGGCTAATATGTTGGCTATTGCTAATATGTTGGCTAATATGTTGGCTAATATGTTGGCTATTGCCAATATGTTGCCTATTGCTAAAATGTTGGCTAATATGTTGGCTATTGCTAATATGTTGGCTAATATGTTGGCTATTGCTAATATGTTGGCTAATATGTTGGCTATTGCTAATATGTTGGCTATTGCTAATATGTTGGCTAATATGTTGGCTATTGCTAATATGTTGGCTAATATGTTGGCTATTACTAAAATGTTGGCTAATATGTTGGCTATTGCTAATATGTTGGCTAATATGTTGGCTATTGCTAATATGTTGGCTAATATGTTGGCTATTGCCAATATGTTGCCTATTGCTAAAATGTTGGCTAATATGTTGGCTATTGCTAATATGTTGGCTAATATGTTGGCTAATATGTTGGCTATTGCTAATATGTTGGCTAATATGTTGGCTATTGCTAATATGTTGGCTAATATGTTGGCTATTGCCAATATGTTGCCTATTGCTAAAATGTTGGCTAATATGTTGGCTATTGCTAATATGTTGGCTAATATGTTGGATATTGCTAATATGTTGGCTAATATGTTGGCTATTGCTAATATGTTGGCTATTGCTAATATGTTGGCTAATATGTTGGCTATTGCTAATATGTTGGCTAATATGTTGGCTATTACTAAAATGTTGGCTAATATGTTGGCTATTGCTAATATGTTGGCTAATATGTTGGCTATTGCTAATATGTTGGCTATTGCCAATATGTTGCCTATTGCTAAAATGTTGGCTAATATGTTGGCTATTGCTAATATGTTGGCTAATATGTTGGCTATTACTAAAATGTTGGCTAATATGTTGGCTATTGCTAATATGTTGGCTAATATGTTGGCTATTGCTAATATGTTGGCTAATATGTTGGCTATTGCTAATATGTTGGCTAATATGTTGGCTAATATGTTGGCTACTGCCAATATGTTGCCTATTGCTAAAATGTTGGCTAATATGTTGGCTATTGCTAATATGTTTGCTAATATGTTGGCTATTGCTAATATGTTGGCTAATATGTTGGCTATTACTAAAATGTTGGCTAATATGTTGGCTATTGCTAATATGTTGGCTAATATGTTGGCTATTGCTAATATGTTGGCTAATATGTTGGCTATTGCCAATATGTTGCCTATTGCTAAAATGTTGGCTAATATGTTGGCTATTGCTAATATGTTGGCTAATATGTTGGCTATTGCTAATATGTTGGCTAATATGTTGGCTATTGCTAATATGTTGGCTAATGCTAATATGTTGGCTAATATGTTGGCTATTGCTAATATGTTGGCTAATATGTTGGCTATTACTAAAATGTTGGCTAATATGTTGGCTATTGCTAATATGTTGGCTAATATGTTGGCTATTGCTAATATGTTGGCTAATATGTTGGCTATTGCCAATATGTTGCCTATTGCTAAAATGTTGGCTAATATGTTGGCTATTGCTAATATGTTGGCTAATATGTTGGCTATTACTAAAATGTTGGCTAATATGTTGGCTATTGCTAATATGTTGGCTAATATGTTGGCTAATATGTTGGCTATTGCCAATATGTTGCCTATT
>CALSFV010000564.1:0-34752 GCA_943737045.1 Parapristionchus giblindavisi
TATTAGCCAACATTTTAGCAATAGGCAACATATTGGCAATAGCCAACATATTAGCCAACATATTAGCAATAGCCAACATATTAGCCAACATATTAGCAATAGCCAACATATTAGCCAACATTTTAGTAATAGCCAACATATTAGCCAACATATTAGCAATAGCCAACATATTAGCCAACATATTAGCAATAGCCAACATATTAGCCAACATTTTAGCAATAGGCGACATATTGGCAATAGCCAACATATTAGCCAACATATTAGCAATAGCCAACATATTAGCCAACATATTAGCAATAGCCAACATATTAGCCAACATTTTAGTAATAGCCAACATATTAGCCAACATATTAGCAATAGCCAACATATTAGCCAACATTTTAGCAATAGGCAACATATTGGCAATAGCCAACATATTAGCCAACATATTAGCAATAGCCAACATATTAGCAATAGCCAACATATTAGCCAACATATTAGCAATAGCCAACATATTAGCCAACATATTAGCAATAGCCAACATATTAGCCAACATTTTAGCAATAGGCAACATATTGGCAATAGCCAACATATTAGCCAACATATTAGCAATAGCCAACATATTAGCCAACATATTAGCAATAGCCAACATATTAGCCAACATTTTAGTAATAGCCAACATATTAGCCAACATATTAGCAATAGCCAACATATTAGCCAACATTTTAGCAATAGGCAACATATTGGCAATAGCCAACATATTAGCCAACATATTAGCAATAGCCAACATATTAGCCAACATATTAGCAATAGCCAACATATTAGCCAACATTTTAGTAATAGCCAACATATTAGCCAACATATTAGCCAACATATTAGCAAACATTTTAGTAATAGCCAACATATTAGCCAACATATTAGCAATAGCCAACATATTAGCCAACATTTTAGTAATAGCCAACATATTAGCCAACATTTTAGTAATAGCCAACATATTAGCCAACATATTAGCAATAGCCAACATATTAGCCAACATATTAGCAATAGCCAACATATTAGCCAACATTTTAGTAATAGCCAACATATTAGCCAACATATTAGCCAACATATTAGCAAACATTTTAGTAATAGCCAACATATTAGCCAACATATTAGCAATAGCCAACATATTAGCAATAGCCAACATATTAGCCAACATATTAGCAATAGCCAACATATTAGCCAACATATTAGCAATAGCCAACATATTAGCCAACATTTTAGCAATAGGCAACATATTGGCAATAGCCAACATATTAGCCAACATATTAGCAATAGCCAACATATTAGCCAACATATTAGCAATAGCCAACATATTAGCCAACATTTTAGTAATAGCCAACATATTAGCCAACATATTAGCAATAGCCAACATATTAGCCAACATTTTAGCAATAGGCAACATATTGGCAATAGCCAACATATTAGCCAACATATTAGCAATAGCCAACATATTAGCCAACATATTAGCAATAGCCAACATATTAGCCAACATTTTAGTAATAGCCAACATATTAGCCAACATATTAGCAATAGCCAACATATTAGCCAACATATTAGCAATAGCCAACATATTAGCAATAGCCAACATATTAGCCAACATATTAGCAATAGCCAACATATTAGCCAACATATTAGCAATAGCCAACATATTAGCCAACATTTTAGCAATAGGCAACATATTGGCAATAGCCAACATATTAGCCAACATATTAGCAATAGCCAACATATTAGCCAACATATTAGCAATAGCCAACATATTAGCCAACATTTTAGTAATAGCCAACATATTAGCCAACATTTTAGTAATAGCCAACATATTAGCCAACATATTAGCAATAGCCAACATATTAGCCAACATATTAGCAATAGCCAAAATATTAGCAATAGCCAACATATTAGCCAACATATTAGCAATAGCCAACATATTAGCCAACATATTAGCAATAGCCAACATATTAGCCAACATATTAGCAATAGCCAACATATTAGCCAACATTTTAGTAATAGCCAACATATTAGCCAACATATTAGCAATAGCCAACATATTAGCCAACATTTTAGCAATAGGCAACATATTGGCAATAGCCAACATATTAGCCAACATATTAGCAATAGCCAACATATTAGCCAACATATTAGCAATAGCCAACATATTAGCCAACATTTTAGTAATAGCCAACATATTAGCCAACATTTTAGTAATAGCCAACATATTAGCCAACATATTAGCAATAGCCAACATATTAGCCAAATATATAAAACTAATATGTTGGCTAATATGTTGGCTATTGCTAATATGTTGGCTAATATGTTGGCTATTACTAAAATGTTGGCTAATATGTTGGCTATTACTAAAATGTTGGCTAATATGTTGGCTATTGCTAATATGTTGGCTAATATGTTGGCTATTGCTAATATGTTGGCTAATATGTTGGCTATTGCCAATATGTTGCCTATTGCTAAAATGTTGGCTAATATGTTGGCTATTGCTAATATGTTGGCTAATATGTTGGCTATTGCTAATATGTTGGCTAATATGTTGGCTATTACTAAAATGTTGGCTAATATGTTGGCTATTACTAAAATGTTGGCTAATATGTTGGCTATTGCTAATATGTTGGCTAATATGTTGGCTATTGCTAATATGTTGGCTAATATGTTGGCTATTGCCAATATGTTGCCTATTGCTAAAATGTTGGCTAATATGTTGGCTATTGCTAATATGTTGGCTAATATGTTGGCTATTGCTAATATGTTGGCTAATATGTTGGCTATTGCTAATATGTTGGCTATTGCTAATATGTTGGCTAATATGTTGGCTATTGCTAATATGTTGGCTAATATGTTGGCTATTACTAAAATGTTGGCTAATATGTTGGCTATTGCTAATATGTTGGCTAATATGTTGGCTATTGCTAATATGTTGGCTAATATGTTGGCTATTGCCAATATGTTGCCTATTGCTAAAATGTTGGCTAATATGTTGGCTATTGCTAATATGTTGGCTAATATGTTGGCTATTACTAAAATGTTGGCTAATATGTTGGCTATTGCTAATATGTTGGCTAATATGTTGGCTATTGCTAATATGTTGGCTAATATGTTGGCTATTGCCAATATGTTGCCTATTGCTAAAATGTTGGCTAATATGTTGGCTATTGCTAATATGTTGGCTAATATGTTGGCTATTGCTAATATGTTGGCTAATATGTTGGCTATTGCTAATATGTTGGCTATTGCTAATATGTTGGCTAATATGTTGGCTATTACTAAAATGTTTGCTAATATGTTGGCTAATATGTTGGCTAATATGTTGGCTATTACTAAAATGTTGGCTAATATGTTGGCTATTGCTAATATGTTGGCTAATATGTTGGCTATTACTAAAATGTTGGCTAATATGTTGGCTATTACTAAAATGTTGGCTAATATGTTGGCTATTGCTAATATGTTGGCTAATATGTTGGCTATTGCTAATATGTTGGCTAATATGTTGGCTATTGCCAATATGTTGCCTATTGCTAAAATGTTGGCTAATATGTTGGCTATTGCTAATATGTTGGCTAATATGTTGGCTATTACTAAAATGTTGGCTAATATGTTGGCTATTGCTAATATGTTGGCTAATATGTTGGCTATTGCTAATATGTTGGCTAATATGTTGGCTATTGCCAATATGTCGCCTATTGCTAAAATGTTGGCTAATATGTTGGCTATTGCTAATATGTTGGCTAATATGTTGGCTATTGCTAATATGTTGGCTAATATGTTGGCTATTACTAAAATGTTGGCTAATATGTTGGCTATTGCTAATATGTTGGCTAATATGTTGGCTATTGCTAATATGTTGGCTAATATGTTGGCTATTGCCAATATGTTGCCTATTGCTAAAATGTTGGCTAATATGTTGGCAATTGCTAATATGTTGGCTATTACTAAAATGTTGGCTAATATGTTGGCTATTACTAAAATGTTGGCTAATATGTTGGCTATTGCTAATATGTTGGCTAATATGTTGGCTATTGCTAATATGTTGGCTAATATGTTGGCTTTTGCCAATATGTTGCCTATTGCTAAAATGTTGGCTAATATGTTGGCTATTGCTAATATGTTGGCTAATATGTTGGCTATTACTAAAATGTTGGCTAATATGTTGGCTATTGCTAATATGTTGGCTAATATGTTGGCTATTGCTAATATGTTGGCTAATATGTTGGCTATTGCCAATATGTTGCCTATTGCTAAAATGTTGGCTAATATGTTGGCTATTGCTAATATGTTGGCTAATATGTTGGCTATTGCTAATATGTTGGCTAATATGTTGGCTATTGCTAATATGTTGGCTATTGCTAATATGTTGGCTAATATGTTGGCTATTACTAAAATGTTTGCTAATATGTTGGCTAATATGTTGGCTAATATGTTGGCTATTACTAAAATGTTGGCTAATATGTTGGCTATTGCTAATATGTTGGCTAATATGTTGGCTATTGCTAATATGTTGGCTAATATGTTGGCTATTACTAAAATGTTGGCTAATATGTTGGCTATTACTAAAATGTTGGCTAATATGTTGGCTATTGCTAATATGTTGGCTAATATGTTGGCTATTGCTAATATGTTGGCTAATATGTTGGCTATTGCCAATATGTTGCCTATTGCTAAAATGTTGGCTAATATGTTGGCTATTGCTAATATGTTGGCTAATATGTTGGCTATTACTAAAATGTTGGCTAATATGTTGGCTATTGCTAATATGTTGGCTAATATGTTGGATATTGCTAATATGTTGGCTAATATGTTGGCTATTGCCAATATGTCGCCTATTGCTAAAATGTTGGCTAATATGTTGGCTATTGCTAATATGTTGGCTAATATGTTGGCTATTGCTAATATGTTGGCTAATATGTTGGCTATTACTAAAATGTTGGCTAATATGTTGGCTATTGCTAATATGTTGGCTAATATGTTGGCTATTGCTAATATGTTGGCTAATATGTTGGCTATTGCCAATATGTTGCCTATTGCTAAAATGTTGGCTAATATGTTGGCTATTGCTAATATGTTGGCTATTACTAAAATGTTGGCTAATATGTTGGCTATTGCTAATATGTTGGCTAATATGTTGGCTATTGCTAATATGTTGGCTAATATGTTGGCTATTGCCAATATGTTGCCTATTGCTAAAATGTTGGCTAATATGTTGGCTATTGCTAATATGTTGGCTAATATGTTGGCTATTGCTAATATGTTGGCTATTGCTAATATGTTGGCTAATATGTTGGCTATTGCTAATATGTTGGCTAATATGTTGGCTATTGCTAATATGTTGGCTAATATGTTGGCTATTGCTAATATGTTGGCTAATATGTTGGCTATTGCTAATATGTTGGCTATTGCTAATATGTTGGCTAATATGTTGGCTATTGCTAATATGTTGGCTAATATGTTGGCTATTACTAAAATGTTGGCTAATATGTTGGCTATTGCTAATATGTTGGCTAATATGTTGGCTATTGCCAATATGTTGCCTATTGCTAAAATGTTGGCTAATATGTTGGCTATTGCTAATATGTTGGCTAATATGTTGGCTATTACTAAAATGTTGGCTAATATGTTGGCTATTGCTAATATGTTGGCTAATTGATAATATATCTGATTGGGCTGATGCTTGGAATCTAACTCTCTCTGAGACTAAGTGCGTTGTAATGCATTACGGTAATCAGAAATCTTTTAGTGATTACTTTTTAAAGGGTTTTAAGCTTTCTTGTTCTGACGAGGTAAAGGATTTGGGCATATTAATGTCGCCTAATTTAAGTTTCAAGTCCCATATTAATAAAGCTGTTCGTAAAGCCAGATCAAAAATTAATATTCTATTTAGAACTTTCCGTAGTCGCGAAATTGAGGTCTACAAAACCGCTTATACGTCTTTCATATTGCCTATTATTAGCTATGGTTCAGTTGTTTGGAATTCTAAAAGATCTGGATTGACAAAAGAAATTGAATCTGTTCAAAGAGATTTTACTCGAAGACTATTCAGTCGTTGTTCTATTCCTTATGATACTTATCTCAATCGTGTTCACTTCCTAGATTTAATTACGCTCGAACATAGACACGCGATAACAGATTTGCTTTTCCTACATAATTCAATCCATCAAAATTATGAGTACAATTCCTCTTTCCTCTTTAAAGTTGTTCCCGCTTTGCATCTGAGGAACGGCAATTCGTTGAGAATTATTCTACCTTTCAAAATATCAACCACTTCCCATTCAACATTAGCCTCACGAACTATTGATATTTGGAATAATCTCCCTGATGCTATTGTGCAGGCTTCACCAACAGTCTTTCGTAATCATGTTAAAAATATCCCATATAATGTGATTGTCCCTGAGGTACATATTCACTCATGAAATGTTCTGAATTGGTAACATTCCTGCTGCCTCTTCCTCCACCCCCACATCTCACCGATTCGCCTTGGCGACGGACATCCTTCACAAGACTATCTAACAGATATTCCCGATCCCCATCCCCGATGCGTTCATTTGAAGGAATAAAATATTATTATTATTATTATTATATGTTGGCTATTGCTAATATGTTGGCTAATATGTTGGCTATTGCCAATATGTTGCCTATTGCTAAAATGTTGGCTAATATGTTGGCTATTACTAAAATGTTGGCTAATATGTTGGCTATTGCTAATATGTTGGCTAATATGTTGGCTATTACCAAAATGTTGGCTAATATGTTGGCTATTGCTAATATGTTGGCTAATATGTTGGCTATTACTAAAATGTTGGCTAATATGTTGGCTATTGCTAATATGTTGGCTAATATGTTGGCTATTGCTAATATGTTGGCTAATATGTTGGCTATTGCCAATATGTTGCCTATTGCTAAAATGTTGGCTAATATGTTGGCTATTGCTAATATGTTGGCTAATATGTTGTCTATTGCTAATATGTTGGCTAATATGTTGGCTATTGCTAATATTTTGGCTATTGCTAATATGTTGGCTAATATGTTGGCTATTGCTAATATGTTGGCTAATATGTTGTCTATTGCTAATATGTTGGCTAATATGTTGGCTATTGCTAATATTTTGGCTATTGCTAATATGTTGGCTAATATGTTGGCTATTGCTAATATGTTGGCTAATATGTTGGCTATTACTAAAATGTTGGCTAATATGTTGGCTATTGCTAATATGTTGGCTAATATGTTGGCTATTGCTAATATGTTGGCTAATATGTTGGCTATTGCCAATATGTTGCCTATTGCTAAAATGTTGGCTAATATGTTGGCTATTGCTAATATGTTGGCTAATATGTTGGCTATTGCTAATATGTTGGCTAATATGTTGGCTATTGCTAATATGTTGGCTATTGCTAATATGTTGGCTAATATGTTGGCTATTGCTAATATGTTGGCTAATATGTTGGCTATTACTAAAATGTTGGCTAATATGTTGGCTATTGCTAATATGTTGGCTAATATGTTGGCTATTGCTAATATGTTGGCTAATATGTTGGCTATTGCCAATATGTTGCCTATTGCTAAAATGTTGGCTACACTGAGAGCAAACTTACCTGGCAAATCGTTACCCCGATACACTTTCCTGGCAAACGATTACCCCAAATGGTGAATTCAGCCGTTGAATAACTCACCATTTGGGGTAATCGTTTGCCAGGAAAGTGTATCGGGGTAACGATTTGCCAGGTAAGTTTGCTCTCAGTGTAATATGTTGGCTATTGCTAATATGTTGGCTAATATGTTGGCTATTACTAAAATGTTGGCTAATATGTTGGCTATTGCTAATATGTTGGCTAATATGTTGGCTATTGCTAATATGTTGGCTAATATGTTGGCTATTGCCAATATGTTGCCTATTGCTAAAATGTTGGCTAATATGTTGGCTATTGCTAATATGTTGGCTAATATGTTGGCTATTGCTAATATGTTGGCTATTGCTAATATGTTGGCTAATATGTTGGCTATTACTAAAATGTTGGCTAATATGTTGGCTATTGCTAATATGTTGGCTAATATGTTGGCTATTACTAAAATGTTGGCTAATATGTTGGCTATTGCTAATATGTTGGCTAATATGTTGGCTATTACTAAAATGTTGGCTAATATGTTGGCTATTGCTAATATGTTGGCTAATATGTTGGCTATTGCTAATATGTTGGCTAATATGTTGGCTATTGCTAATATGTTGGCTATTGCTAATATGTTGGCTAATATGTTGGCTATTACTAAAATGTTGGCTAATATGTTGGCTATTGCTAATATGTAATATGTTGGCTATTGCTAATATGTTGGCTAATATGTTGGCTATTGCTAATATGTTGGCTAATATGTTGGCTATTGCCAATATGTTGCCTATTGCTAAAATGTTGGCTAATATGTTGGCTATTGCTAATATGTTGGCTAATATGTTGGCTATTGCTAATATGTTGGCTAATATGTTGGCTATTGCCAATATGTTGCCTATTGCTAATATGTTGGCTAATATGTTGGCTATTGCTAATATGTTGGCTAATATGTTGGCTATTGCTAATATGTTGGCTATTGCTAATATGTTGGCTAATATGTTGGCTATTACTAAAATGTTGGCTAATATGTTGGCTATTGCTAATATGTTGGCTAATATGTTGGCTATTGCCAATATGTTGCCTATTGCTAAAATGTTGGCTAATATGTTGGCTATTGCTAATATGTTGGCTAATATGTTGGCTATTACTAAAATGTTGGCTAATATGTTGGCTATTGCTAATATGTTGGCTAATTGATAATATATCTGATTGGGCTGATGCTTGGAATCTAACTCTCTCTGAGACTAAGTGCGTTGTAATGCATTACGGTAATCAGAAATCTTTTAGTGATTACTTTTTAAAGGGTTTTAAGCTTTCTTGTTCTGACGAGGTAAAGGATTTGGGCATATTAATGTCGCCTAATTTAAGTTTCAAGTCCCATATTAATAAAGCTGTTCGTAAAGCCAGATCAAAAATTAATATTCTATTTAGAACTTTCCGTAGTCGCGAAATTGAGGTCTACAAAACCGCTTATACGTCTTTCATATTGCCTATTATTAGCTATGGTTCAGTTGTTTGGAATTCTAAAAGATCTGGATTGACAAAAGAAATTGAATCTGTTCAAAGAGATTTTACTCGAAGACTATTCAGTCGTTGTTCTATTCCTTATGATACTTATCTCAATCGTGTTCACTTCCTAGATTTAATTACGCTCGAACATAGACACGCGATAACAGATTTGCTTTTCCTACATAATTCAATCCATCAAAATTATGAGTACAATTCCTCTTTCCTCTTTAAAGTTGTTCCCGCTTTGCATCTGAGGAACGGCAATTCGTTGAGAATTATTCTACCTTTCAAAATATCAACCACTTCCCATTCAACATTAGCCTCACGAACTATTGATATTTGGAATAATCTCCCTGATGCTATTGTGCAGGCTTCACCAACAGTCTTTCGTAATCATGTTAAAAATATCCCATATAATGTGATTGTCCCTGAGGTACATATTCACTCATGAAATGTTCTGAATTGGTAACATTCCTGCTGCCTCTTCCTCCACCCCCACATCTCACCGATTCGCCTTGGCGACGGACATCCTTCACAAGACTATCTAACAGATATTCCCGATCCCCATCCCCGATGCGTTCATTTGAAGGAATAAAATATTATTATTATTATTATTATATGTTGGCTATTGCTAATATGTTGGCTAATATGTTGGCTATTGCCAATATGTTGCCTATTGCTAAAATGTTGGCTAATATGTTGGCTATTGCTAATATGTTGGCTAATATGTTGGCTATTGCTAATATGTTGGCTAATATGTTGGCTATTGCTAATATGTTGGCTATTGCTAATATGTTGGCTAATATGTTGGCTATTGCTAATATGTTGGCTAATATGTTGGCTATTACTAAAATGTTGGCTAATATGTTGGCTATTGCCAATATGTTGCCTATTGCTAAAATGTTGGCTAATATGTTGGCTATTGCTAATATGTTGGCTAATATGTTGGCTATTGCTAATATGTTGGCTAATATGTTGGCTATTGCCAATATGTTGCCTATTGCTAATATGTTGGCTAATATGTTGGCTATTGCTAATATGTTGGCTAATATGTTGGCTATTGCTAATATGTTGGCTATTGCTAATATGTTGGCTAATATGTTGGCTATTACTAAAATGTTGGCTAATATGTTGGCTATTGCTAATATGTTGGCTAATATGTTGGCTATTGCCAATATGTTGCCTATTGCTAAAATGTTGGCTAATATGTTGGCTATTGCTAATATGTTGGCTAATATGTTGGCTATTACTAAAATGTTGGCTAATATGTTGGCTATTGCTAATATGTTGGCTAATTGATAATATATCTGATTGGGCTGATGCTTGGAATCTAACTCTCTCTGAGACTAAGTGCGTTGTAATGCATTACGGTAATCAGAAATCTTTTAGTGATTACTTTTTAAAGGGTTTTAAGCTTTCTTGTTCTGACGAGGTAAAGGATTTGGGCATATTAATGTCGCCTAATTTAAGTTTCAAGTCCCATATTAATAAAGCTGTTCGTAAAGCCAGATCAAAAATTAATATTCTATTTAGAACTTTCCGTAGTCGCGAAATTGAGGTCTACAAAACCGCTTATACGTCTTTCATATTGCCTATTATTAGCTATGGTTCAGTTGTTTGGAATTCTAAAAGATCTGGATTGACAAAAGAAATTGAATCTGTTCAAAGAGATTTTACTCGAAGACTATTCAGTCGTTGTTCTATTCCTTATGATACTTATCTCAATCGTGTTCACTTCCTAGATTTAATTACGCTCGAACATAGACACGCGATAACAGATTTGCTTTTCCTACATAATTCAATCCATCAAAATTATGAGTACAATTCCTCTTTCCTCTTTAAAGTTGTTCCCGCTTTGCATCTGAGGAACGGCAATTCGTTGAGAATTATTCTACCTTTCAAAATATCAACCACTTCCCATTCAACATTAGCCTCACGAACTATTGATATTTGGAATAATCTCCCTGATGCTATTGTGCAGGCTTCACCAACAGTCTTTCGTAATCATGTTAAAAATATCCCATATAATGTGATTGTCCCTGAGGTACATATTCACTCATGAAATGTTCTGAATTGGTAACATTCCTGCTGCCTCTTCCTCCACCCCCACATCTCACCGATTCGCCTTGGCGACGGACATCCTTCACAAGACTATCTAACAGATATTCCCGATCCCCATCCCCGATGCGTTCATTTGAAGGAATAAAATATTATTATTATTATTATTATATGTTGGCTATTGCTAATATGTTGGCTAATATGTTGGCTATTGCCAATATGTTGCCTATTGCTAAAATGTTGGCTAATATGTTGGCTATTGCTAATATGTTGGCTAATATGTTGGCTATTGCTAATATGTTGGCTAATATGTTGGCTATTGCCAATATGTTGCCTATTGCTAAAATGTTGGCTAATATGTTGGCTATTGCTAATATGTTGGCTAATATGTTGGCTATTGCTAATATGTTGGCTAATATGTTGGCTATTGCTAATATGTTGGCTATTGCTAATATGTTGGCTAATATGTTGGCTATTGCTAATATGTTGGCTAATATGTTGGCTATTACTAAAATGTTGGCTAATATGTTGGCTATTGCTAATATGTTGGCTAATATGTTGGCTATTGCTAATATGTTGGCTAATATGTTGGCTATTGCCAATATGTTGCCTATTGCTAAAATGTTGGCTACACTGAGAGCAAACTTACCTGGCAAATCGTTACCCCGATACACTTTCCTGGCAAACGATTACCCCAAATGGTGAATTCAGCCGTTGAATAACTCACCATTTGGGGTAATCGTTTGCCAGGAAAGTGTATCGGGGTAACGATTTGCCAGGTAAGTTTGCTCTCAGTGTAATATGTTGGCTATTGCTAATATGTTGGCTAATATGTTGGCTATTACTAAAATGTTGGCTAATATGTTGGCTATTGCTAATATGTTGGCTAATATGTTGGCTATTGCTAATATGTTGGCTAATATGTTGGCTATTGCCAATATGTTGCCTATTGCTAAAATGTTGGCTAATATGTTGGCTATTGCTAATATGTTGGCTAATATGTTGGCTATTGCTAATATGTTGGCTATTGCTAATATGTTGGCTAATATGTTGGCTATTACTAAAATGTTGGCTAATATGTTGGCTATTGCTAATATGTTGGCTAATATGTTGGCTATTACTAAAATGTTGGCTAATATGTTGGCTATTGCTAATATGTTGGCTAATATGTTGGCTATTACTAAAATGTTGGCTAATATGTTGGCTATTGCTAATATGTTGGCTAATATGTTGGCTATTGCTAATATGTTGGCTAATATGTTGGCTATTGCTAATATGTTGGCTATTGCTAATATGTTGGCTAATATGTTGGCTATTACTAAAATGTTGGCTAATATGTTGGCTATTGCTAATATGTAATATGTTGGCTATTGCTAATATGTTGGCTAATATGTTGGCTATTGCTAATATGTTGGCTAATATGTTGGCTATTGCCAATATGTTGCCTATTGCTAAAATGTTGGCTAATATGTTGGCTATTGCTAATATGTTGGCTAATATGTTGGCTATTGCTAATATGTTGGCTAATATGTTGGCTATTGCCAATATGTTGCCTATTGCTAATATGTTGGCTAATATGTTGGCTATTGCTAATATGTTGGCTAATATGTTGGCTATTGCTAATATGTTGGCTATTGCTAATATGTTGGCTAATATGTTGGCTATTACTAAAATGTTGGCTAATATGTTGGCTATTGCTAATATGTTGGCTAATATGTTGGCTATTGCCAATATGTTGCCTATTGCTAAAATGTTGGCTAATATGTTGGCTATTGCTAATATGTTGGCTAATATGTTGGCTATTACTAAAATGTTGGCTAATATGTTGGCTATTGCTAATATGTTGGCTAATTGATAATATATCTGATTGGGCTGATGCTTGGAATCTAACTCTCTCTGAGACTAAGTGCGTTGTAATGCATTACGGTAATCAGAAATCTTTTAGTGATTACTTTTTAAAGGGTTTTAAGCTTTCTTGTTCTGACGAGGTAAAGGATTTGGGCATATTAATGTCGCCTAATTTAAGTTTCAAGTCCCATATTAATAAAGCAGTTCGTAAAGCCAGATCAAAAATTAATATTCTATTTAGAACTTTCCGTAGTCGCGAAATTGAGGTCTACAAAACCGCTTATACGTCTTTCATATTGCCTATTATTAGCTATGGTTCAGTTGTTTGGAATTCTAAAAGATCTGGATTGACAAAAGAAATTGAATCTGTTCAAAGAGATTTTACTCGAAGACTATTCAGTCGTTGTTCTATTCCTTATGATACTTATCTCAATCGTGTTCACTTCCTAGATTTAATTACGCTCGAACATAGACACGCGATAACAGATTTGCTTTTCCTACATAATTCAATCCATCAAAATTATGAGTACAATTCCTCTTTCCTCTTTAAAGTTGTTCCCGCTTTGCATCTGAGGAACGGCAATTCGTTGAGAATTATTCTACCTTTCAAAATATCAACCACTTCCCATTCAACATTAGCCTCACGAACTATTGATATTTGGAATAATCTCCCTGATGCTATTGTGCAGGCTTCACCAACAGTCTTTCGTAATCATGTTAAAAATATCCCATATAATGTGATTGTCCCTGAGGTACATATTCACTCATGAAATGTTCTGAATTGGTAACATTCCTGCTGCCTCTTCCTCCACCCCCACATCTCACCGATTCGCCTTGGCGACGGACATCCTTCACAAGACTATCTAACAGATATTCCCGATCCCCATCCCCGATGCGTTCATTTGAAGGAATAAAATATTATTATTATTATTATTATATGTTGGCTATTGCTAATATGTTGGCTAATATGTTGGCTATTGCCAATATGTTGCCTATTGCTAAAATGTTGGCTAATATGTTGGCTATTGCTAATATGTTGGCTAATATGTTGGCTATTGCTAATATGTTGGCTAATATGTTGGCTATTGCTAATATGTTGGCTATTGCTAATATGTTGGCTAATATGTTGGCTATTGCTAATATGTTGGCTAATATGTTGGCTATTACTAAAATGTTGGCTAATATGTTGGCTATTGCTAATATGTTGGCTAATATGTTGGCTATTGCTAATATGTTGGCTAATATGTTGGCTATTGCCAATATGTTGCCTATTGCTAAAATGTTGGCTACACTGAGAGCAAACTTACCTGGCAAATCGTTACCCCGATACACTTTCCTGGCAAACGATTACCCCAAATGGTGAATTCAGCCGTTGAATAACTCACCATTTGGGGTAATCGTTTGCCAGGAAAGTGTATCGGGGTAACGATTTGCCAGGTAAGTTTGCTCTCAGTGTAATATGTTGGCTATTGCTAATATGTTGGCTAATATGTTGGCTATTACTAAAATGTTGGCTAATATGTTGGCTATTGCTAATATGTTGGCTAATATGTTGGCTATTGCTAATATGTTGGCTAATATGTTGGCTATTGCCAATATGTTGCCTATTGCTAAAATGTTGGCTAATATGTTGGCTATTGCTAATATGTTGGCTAATATGTTGGCTATTGCTAATATGTTGGCTATTGCTAATATGTTGGCTAATATGTTGGCTATTACTAAAATGTTGGCTAATATGTTGGCTATTGCTAATATGTTGGCTAATATGTTGGCTATTACTAAAATGTTGGCTAATATGTTGGCTATTGCTAATATGTTGGCTAATATGTTGGCTATTACTAAAATGTTGGCTAATATGTTGGCTATTGCTAATATGTTGGCTAATATGTTGGCTATTGCTAATATGTTGGCTAATATGTTGGCTATTGCTAATATGTTGGCTATTGCTAATATGTTGGCTAATATGTTGGCTATTACTAAAATGTTGGCTAATATGTTGGCTATTGCTAATATGTTGGCTAATATGTTGGCTATTACTAAAATGTTGGCTAATATGTTGGCTATTGCTAATATGTTGGCTAATATGTTGGCTATTACTAAAATGTTGGCTAATATGTTGGCTATTGCTAATATGTTGGCTAATATGTTGGCTATTGCTAATATGTTGGCTAATATGTTGGCTATTGCCAATATGTTGCCTATTGCTAAAATGTTGGCTAATATGTTGGCTATTGCTAATATGTTGGCTAATATGTTGTCTATTGCTAATATGTTGGCTAATATGTTGGCTATTGCTAATATTTTGGCTATTGCTAATATGTTGGCTAATATGTTGGCTATTGCTAATATGTTGGCTAATATGTTGTCTATTGCTAATATGTTGGCTAATATGTTGGCTATTGCTAATATTTTGGCTATTGCTAATATGTTGGCTAATATGTTGGCTATTGCTAATATGTTGGCTAATATGTTGGCTATTACTAAAATGTTGGCTAATATGTTGGCTATTGCTAATATGTTGGCTAATATGTTGGCTATTGCTAATATGTTGGCTAATATGTT
This sequence comes from Parapristionchus giblindavisi, assembly GCA_943737045.1. Lineage (NCBI taxonomy): Eukaryota > Metazoa > Nematoda > Chromadorea > Rhabditida > Diplogasteridae > Parapristionchus > Parapristionchus giblindavisi. The sequence goes on from CALSFV010000564.1 coordinate 15,597, forward strand.
GGCTATTGCCAATATGTTGCCTATTGCTAAAATGTTGGCTAATATGTTGGCTATTGCTAATATGTTGGCTAATATGTTGGCTATTACTAAAATGTTGGCTAATATGTTGGCTATTGCTAATATGTTGGCTAATATGTTGGCTATTGCCAATATGTTGCCTATTGCTAAAATGTTGGCTAATATGTTGGCTATTGCTAATATGTTGGCTAATATGTTGGCTATTGCTAATATGTTGGCTAATATGTTGGCTATTGCCAATATGTTGCCTATTGCTAAAATGTTGGCTAATATGTTGGCTATTGCTAATATGTTGGCTAATATGTTGGCTATTGCTAATATGTTGGCTATTGCTAATATGTTGGCTAATATGTTGGCTATTGCTAATATGTTGGCTAATATGTTGGCTATTGCCAATATGTTGCCTATTGCTAAAATGTTGGCTAATATGTTGGCTATTGCTAATATGTTGGCTAATATGTTGGCTATTACTAAATGTTGGCTAATATGTTGGCTATTGCTAATATGTTGGCTAATATGTTGGCTATTGCTAATATGTTGGCTAATATGTTGGCTATTGCCAATATGTTGCCTATTGCTAAAATGTTGGCTAATATGTTGGCTATTGCTAATATGTTGGCTAATATGTTGGCTATTGCTAATATGTTGGCTAATATGTTGGCTATTGCTAATATGTTGGCTATTGCTAATATGTTGGCTAATATGTTGGCTATTGCTAATATGTTGGCTAATATGTTGGCTATTACTAAAATGTTGGCTAATATGTTGGCTATTGCTAATATGTTGGCTAATATGTTGGCTATTGCTAATATGTTGGCTAATATGTTGGCTATTGCCAATATGTTGCCTATTGCTAAAATGTTGGCTAATATGTTGGCTATTGCTAATATGTTGTCTAATATGTTGGCTATTACTAAAATGTTGGCTAATATGTTGGCTATTGCTAATATGTTGGCTAATATGTTGGCTATTGCTAATATGTTGGCTAATATGTTGGCTATTGCCAATATGTTGCCTATTGCTAAAATGTTGGCTAATATGTTGGCTATTGCTAATATGTTGGCTAATATGTTGGCTATTGCTAATATGTTGGCTAATATGTTGGCTATTGCTAATATGTTGGCTATTGCTAATATGTTGGCTAATATGTTGGCTATTACTAAAATGTTGGCTAATATGTTGGCTATTGCTAATATGTTGGCTAATATGTTGGCTATTACTAAAATGTTGGCTAATATGTTGGCTATTGCTAATATGTTGGCTAATATGTTGGCTATTACTAAAATGTTGGCTAATATGTTGGCTATTGCTAATATGTTGGCTAATATGTTGGCTATTGCTAATATGTTGGCTAATATGTTGGCTATTGCCAATATGTTGCCTATTGCTAAAATGTTGGCTAATATGTTGGCTATTGCTAATATGTTGGCTAATATGTTGGCTATTGCTAATATGTTGGCTATTGCTAATATGTTGGCTAATATGTTGGCTATTGCTAATATGTTGGCTAATATGTTGGCTATTGCCAATATGTTGCCTATTGCTAAAATGTTGGCTAATATGTTGGCTATTGCTAATATGTTGGCTAATATGTTGGCTATTACTAAAATGTTGGCTAATATGTTGGCTATTGCTAATATGTTGGCTAATATGTTGGCTATTGCTAATATGTTGGCTAATATGTTGGCTATTGCCAATATGTTGCCTATTGCTAAAATGTTGGCTAATATGTTGGCTATTGCTAATATGTTGGCTAATATGTTGGCTATTGCTAATATGTTGGCTAATATGTTGGCTATTGCTAATATGTTGGCTATTGCTAATATGTTGGCTAATATGTTGGCTATTGCTAATATGTTGGCTAATATGTTGGCTATTACTAAAATGTTGGCTAATATGTTGGCTATTGCTAATATGTTGGCTAATATGTTGGCTATTGCTAATATGTTGGCTAATATGTTGGCTATTGCCAATATGTTGCCTATTGCTAAAATGTTGGCTAATATGTTGGCTATTGCTAATATGTTGGCTAATATGTTGGCTATTACTAAAATGTTGGCTAATATGTTGGCTATTGCTAATATGTTGGCTAATATGTTGGCTATTGCTAATATGTTGGCTAATATGTTGGCTATTGCCAATATGTTGCCTATTGCTAAAATGTTGGCTAATATGTTGGCTATTGCTAATATGTTGGCTAATATGTTGGCTATTGCTAATATGTTGGCTAATATGTTGGCTATTGCTAATATGTTGGCTATTGCTAATATGTTGGCTAATATGTTGGCTATTACTAAAATGTTGGCTAATATGTTGGCTATTGCTAATATGTTGGCTAATATGTTGGCTATTACTAAAATGTTGGCTAATATGTTGGCTATTGCTAATATGTTGGCTAATATGTTGGCTATTACTAAAATGTTGGCTAATATGTTGGCTATTGCTAATATGTTGGCTAATATGTTGGCTATTGCTAATATGTTGGCTAATATGTTGGCTATTGCCAATATGTTGCCTATTGCTAAAATGTTGGCTAATATGTTGGCTATTGCTAATATGTTGGCTAATATGTTGGCTATTGCTAATATGTTGGCTAATATGTTGGCTATTGCTAATATTTTGGCTATTGCTAATATGTTGGCTAATATGTTGGCTATTGCTAATATGTTGGCTAATATGTTGGCTATTACTAAAATGTTGGCTAATATGTTGGCTATTGCTAATATGTTGGCTAATATGTTGGCTATTGCTAATATGTTGGCTAATATGTTGGCTATTGCCAATATGTTGCCTATTGCTAAAATGTTGGCTAATATGTTGGCTATTGCTAATATGTTGGCTAATATGTTGGCTATTACTAAAATGTTGGCTAATATGGTGGCTATTGCTAATATGTTGGCTAATATGTTGGCTATTGCCAATATGTTGCCTATTGCTAATATGTTGGCTAATATGTTGGCTATTGCTAATATGTTGGCTAATATGTTGGCTATTGCTAATATGTTGGCTAATATGTTGGCTATTGCTAATATGTTGGCTAATATGTTGGCTATTACTAAAATGTTGGCTAATATGTTGGCTATTGCTAATATGTTGGCTTGTAATGATAACAATGGCCGGGTTCTTTAGACTTGTGACTAAGTACAGATACTCAAGATTACCTCCACACTTTATTCTTTATCAACACAACTCAAAACTACACAAGGAGGACTTACAAGAGGGCGACGACCGTCGGAACTATGTGGTGAAGGATAAAATGAAAGAACACTAACCTACGAAATCCTAACTATTTATACTAATCTACTAAATTATAATAAAACGAGGGAGAACAAAGAACTCCTAATTAATCAAATGAAATCAAATTAAGAGTGCAGGTTGGCACAAATCATTCTAAAGTCCTAATCAAGGGAAGAGGGGTCGGAATTGAGAATTGGGCAATAGGAGAAGGCGATTAGCCTGGGGAGGTAGTTGGAGAGGGATACGAAAAAGGGGTTGGGGATGGCGGTTAGCCTGAGGGAGTATCTTGCATAGCTTGAGGGGGTATCCTGAACATCTCCCCCTCCTGCGAGAATGAACCTCCTGGTTCATGGGCGGCGTCCGTAGGGTCTTCGATGTCCTCTTGATGATGATCCTCTGTTGAAACCGTTGCCCCTGTTATTCCATTGCTGTCGTCCGTACGAACCGTCGTGCTTCTTGATCGATCGAGATGCTTGTGACACACCTTCTCTTTTATCTCCTGTCTCGTGATGACTCATTATACCTTCTATTTTCTCATTTCCTGACAGTGCAGGGGACGTAATCTTCACTCTGAGATTCATCATTCGAGGCTCAAACAAACGACAGAATTCATATATATTCTTGTTACTTGATGCTAATGCGACCTGTAGAAATCCAATCGTTGAGAATGAGAACGATCCAGCTTCCTCATTGTGTATCGAGTGTAGGGTGAAGACTCCGGGTAGTACTCCACAACTCTCTGGTTTCATCTTCTCCCATAGACGATCCAAGGTATCTTGGGTCACAGACATATGATCGATATCATCCACAGTGTTCGGTGATTCCACGCCGACGTGAACCCACCAGCCCTTTCTTGCTATCATCAGCATCGCCACCCACAACTCTTCGTATTCACTTTCCGACCAATCAATAGGGATATAGCAGAATATAATTCCAGTTACTACTTCCCCTTTCACCTTTCGAACTCGATCCAAATATTCTGATTGACTACGACATGGAATTACTAAGATATTGGATTGACCCTTCGGGACAGTATTCCACTTGGGTCCCCCGATGAAGAGTTGTGGAGCATCTTTTGTTTTATTCACCAAATCGAACAACACTCTTTCGATCATCAATTTCTCCGATCCATTCTTAAGATCCTGCACGTCAAAATCGACTCCTTCCAAACCGACCATAGCTTGAAGACGATGGTAACAAGCTGCGTTCATACAAACTTCAAATTCCTCTGCATCAAGCGGACGTTGTAGCGCGGTGGAATACTGCATGATGGTATCGACTTTTCCCGTGACGGGAGCGTCACCTGCTCGTTTCGCAGCTAGAATCTGACGAATAGTAGCTACCTCTATGAATCGAGCTGATCCCTTGATTGACTTGTAAAACGTGTGACTCTCTCTAGTACCACACTTATCGCAACTCGCGTCAGGGTGGAGGAGATGGTCCACTGTGATCACTTCCGTTCTAAAATTACAGTGTACGTTATTAGTTATAACCTCATCATTTATCCTAATCATATTTATCATCTTTTCTTTTATCGCTCTTCTCTTAGTTCTTGTTATTACTGGTGTATTATCTACTTCTTTAGGCACAAGACGAAGCATATCAAACTGAATCTGAACATCCTCTTCATTCCCATTAATAGATGACAATATCGCAGATGTATTTGTCACGTCCTTCACTCTATATGGACCTCTCCATTCTATTACCATCTTAGTATTCGGTATACCCGTTTTCTCTGCCGGGGCTTTATAATACACTCTGTCGCCAATAATCGGGAATCTTTTCATATTATTTTTGTATTTTCCATCGTACACCATTTTCATTCTCTTTGCTTCTTCTTCCATTCTATCTCCCACTACTTTCTTCATTCTATTCATAGTTTCTACGAGTCCCGCTTTATATGAATCATCATCTACCACATATCTACTATCCCTTTTTGGTATGATTTCCGAAGGCATCTCATTGTCCCTCCCATACATCAAAAAGTATGGAGATTCACCCGTCGTGGTATGTATTGTATTATTATAAGCATATAACGCATAAGGCAACGCCATATCCCATTCAGCATGTACACTAACGAGCTTCTTGACTATCTCTACTATGGTTCTATTGAATCTCTCAGTTCCACCATTAGCACGAGAGTGATAGCCAAGTGTAGTCTTATGTCTAATTTTCCATTGATCCACAATTTCCTTCATTATGTTATTCATAAATTCATTACCGTTATCCGAAAATATCACCTGCGATACTCTTCCTTCTTGCAATACCCATCTAGAGAGAAACATATCTACTACCGTTTCTGCCTTCTTATCTCTGATCGGATATGCTTGTGCATACTTAGTAAAGTGATCGATCACAGAAAGAATGTATCGATTACCATGCGAGCTCGTTCCCATATCAATCAAATCTACTCCAACCATTTCCAATGGTTCTGTCGTCGTGATCGGTTGTAGTGGTGGAATCATCTTCACCTTTGCATTCACCAGACAGCATTTCTGGCAACTTCTAATTATATTAGGAATATCCCTTAACATTGCACCCCAATATACTTTTGATTCCAACTGCTTCACTATTTTCTTAGTACCTGCATGCCCACTCAAAGATCCATCATGAGCTTCATTAACAACTTCCATTCTCATCCCTTCCGGTACATATAATAAAGTTTTCCATTTGTCAGATAAAAGAGCTAACATTCCATTGACCAAAGTAAAATCAAATATATTTACTTTTCTTTTTGAATCAGGGATTATGATAGCATCTCTCTGATCTTCCTCTGAATCACCATTCTTTTTTAAATTTTCTAATCTCTTCATTATTTCCCAAGCCCATCTATCCTTTTTCAATGCACTGATCCATTTTTGTCTCTTCTCTTCCTCCTCACCAATTACCTCTCTAACCACCGCGTTGATTACTACGTCTAATCCTTCACCATTATCATTATGACTTTCTACTTCAGCTGAATCTCTCTTGCATCTCGATAAGGCATCGGCCACCACGTTATCTTTACCCTTTATGTACTGTATAGTCACTTTGTATGGCTGCAATGCCTCTACCCAGCGCATCACTCTAGGCGACAAATTCATTCTTTTCATCAATGCTGTCAATGGTAAATGATCCGTTCTAATAATTGTATGAGCACCATATAGAAAATGTCTGAATTTTTGTACGGAATCATGTATCGCTAGACCTTCAAGATCGGCGATTGCATAATTCTTTTCATAAGTTTTCAACTTTCTAGAGTAGAAATATAGTGGTTTCTCTACACCACTCTCATCACACTGACTCAATACACTTCCTATTCCATCAATCGAAGCATCCGTTGTCAGTAGGTATGGTCTTGATCCATCAGCCGCAGCTTGAGGATCAGGTTGACTTAGAACAGGAGCATTGATAAGCGACTCCTTCAATCTTGCTACTGCTTCATCGTGTGCTTCTCTCCATTGCCATTCCTTTTTAGATGATGTCAAATCAGATAACGGTGCTGCTATCATGGCATATCTATAAACAAACTTACGATAATACGAGGCCATCCCAAGAAACGCACGAAGAGACTTCAAGTCATTAGGGACAGGGTATTCCTTGATTGCCACCACCTTATCCTCATCAGTCCTGATTCCATTGCCATCAATTACGTGCCCTAGATATGTCACGCTTTTCCTCAGAATATGACTTTTCTTAGTATTCAATCGCATCCCACTTTCTTCTACTCTTTTCAATATTTTTTCGAGTAATTCCATATGCTCCTCTATTGTATCTGTAGCTAAGAGCACATCATCAATATACACGAATAATCTTTTTCCTTTTCCATTCTTACTTAGTTCATCTTCAAATATTTTCTGCATTGTCCTTTGGAACACCGCAGGACTCGTACAAAGACCAAATGGAAGGACCGTGAACTGGTAATGTTGGTCCATAGTGCTGAACGCTGTCTTTTCTCTTGCACTATCAGCTAAACCAATCTGCCAGTATCCACTCTGCATGTCTAACGTAGTGAAGAACTTTTTGTTCTGTATTGATTGGATAGTGGTATCTATGTGTGGTAAAGGATGGGCATCCTCCTTGACTAGTGCGTTCAATTTCCTATAATCAATGCATAGTCTAATAGACCCATCTTTCTTTCTCACTAATACTACAGGGCTAGACCATGGCGAGGTTGAAGGTTCAATAACCCCAATCTTTACCATATTATCCAGTTGTTTCTGCAAATTCTCTCTCAGGATGAATGGGACTGGACGTTGTTTTTGTCGAATTGGTTTCTCTTCACCCGTATCTATAGTGTGTTGGACCAAATCCATTCTTCCCATCTGGGTATCGGATAGAGCAAATGCAGTATGATTCTTGAGAATTATTGACTTAAGTTCCTCAGGCAACTCTTCCTCTCTTGTTTTTTCTATCACTTCCAATACTAATTCAGCATGATTCTCTTCTAGATTACTCTCTTTGGTTTCACCATCCTTTAAAGTAAGAAAACAACATGACTTTCCATTCTCTTTCTCCTCTTTTATACTACCATCCCATGATCCCACTACATCGCCTGACTTGAACTTCAATACTTCATCAGAATTATTCATTACAGGAAGTAAAACCTTCTTGGTTCTATCCAACTCGCATAGACCATCCACTATCTTTTCGTTATCGGACCAAAGAAAATTCATTCCAGTCGGGCCAGCTACTTCTACACTACCCGCTACACCAGGACGCAATACTTTAGGCGATACTACTGTAGCCTCATGTCCACTCTTATCCTTCTTCCGATTCTCGCCTATTCCAATCCGAACACCTAGTAAAAACAGTGCATTCATTCCAATTATTATATCAATATCATTATCATCCTTCAGCACATGGAACGCTACCATTGCCTTCTCTCCATTCTCTGTCAATTCCACTTCCAACTTACATCTTCCTACCATTGTCATTTTGTTCCTTGATGCATTAAATACACCCTCATTCGTAGAAGAACAAATGATCTCAGTTTGGTCAGCCATTTTCTTTAACATTGAATGCGATATTACACTCACATCCGCACCGGTATCCAGTAATACTTTAGCACTATGACCATTAATTTTAGCATCAACCAGTAATCTCTTCCCTACATAAGCATCCACACTATCACTCTGCTCTTTTAATTCCTTTATAGCTACAGTATTGATCTTTTTACCACCATGAGGATTCTGTTCATTTGTACCTTGTGGCATTTGTGTATTATTAGCAACTCCTGTATTCTGACCGAATCTACCGTAATTGGATCCATAATTCATTGGAGGTGGAGGGAAGTTTGTGAATTGGTGTTGATTCTGTCTCGGATCAGTAGCTTGAGGAAAACTTGGTCCATAACCCTGATATCCTCTTCCATACTTAGGATTACGCATGCATACATTAGCCTTATGTCCTTTTTTTCCACATTTGTAGCATACTATGTTCGAGGGATTCGATCCACTCTGTCTGTTATTGTTCTCAGTGCTACTTCCATTGTTATTTTCTTCCTTCACCGATTCTTGAACCGTTCGATCGATATATTCCATCCGCAGCATATACTCTTTCATTGCTTCATAGGATTGATCATGTTTCTGCGATAAAAGTAATACTTCTGGATGCTCTTTTCGACCCTTCACTGCTGCTAGTAGATGAAGTTTTCTCATCTTCTCTACTGTCATTTGATCACGATACAAGTGATTAGTGTATTGCTCTAACTTTACAAAGTATTCGCTAGCGGTTGTTAATTTGAGTGAGTTCAATTTCTCATTACACTCTACATCAGCATAAGGGGTCACTCCATCCACTTTGTCCTCAAACCATCCCATCATCTCACCATAATTCTCCCTTCTCCGCATACTGTCCGGCATAGTGGCCCAGATATCACTAGCTCTTCCTCTTAAAAATGATTCGAAATAAGCAATACGCGATACATCATCTACATCTTTGAAACGTAGTGTGAATTGTTTTTTGAACTTGTCGAACTTCTCTTCTTTCTTAGCATGGAATGTACCCAAGGGGAGGAGTCTAGATAAACGGGCTTGCTCATTACTCACTCTTAAATGCTCTGTATTTGAATTGATCATCATTTGTATACATTCCTTCAACCCTACATCCGTATTAGCGCTATTATCTCTATTATCATCATTACCATAATCGACATTGACAATTTCCTCTCTCGGTATATTTCCATTGAATGTTATACCGTTATGTGGATTAGTATGGTGCTCACCGGCGGACTTGTGGTTGAGAGCGAGTCCCGGCCGCGATGGCTCCCAAGGCGGCGAGATCGAAGACGCCGTTCGACCCTGCATTTGATCACATAATACTTCCTTCGCGTAACGAACGGTATGATTTATACCTTCCTGATCTCCGCTTCTTACACCGGCGTATGCCATTGTACGTGCAGCATGTAGCTGTTCCTGCAATTCAGCAATGATCTTATTCAATTTAGCCTTTTCTTTCTGCCACAGATCTCTCATTATTGTATTAGTTGTCATTTCCTTAATATCATATCCCGACTGTTCATTTGCCTTTCTCAGTTTCCTCAACTCATCTTGATCTCTCGCCATTTGCTCACGAAGTGACTTTCTATCATCCGTATGAAAGCATTCTCTGTTCCAGATAATGTCTTTTACCACTTTAATTAGTCGTTCATTCTCGCATTCATACTCTTCCAACAAGTTTCTCAAGTTATCCACCTGTACTCCACTTGGCTTTTTCTTATACCCTTTAACACGGTGAATAACAGACTCATTGTTCTTACTGACCAAATCCTTCCATTTAGTACACCGTCTTTCTATTTCTGTTATATATTCCAAAACATCAGTGCTCAGTACCTTACTTACACTCGATGAAGTATCCATTTGAGCGTCTGCCATCTCCACGTATCCCGATTCCTTAAATGAATCCATCATTGTAAACAATCGATCAATCAATCACTCTTATACTTTAATGCCTCACTATCACTATCTCAACGCCTTAGTATCACAAGTCTCAACACCTTAGTATCACAAGTCTCAACACCTCAATGTGCCTCAAAATCACAACACCACCACACCTTAACACCTCAAGGTCACAACTCAAGACCGTAGCACCTCAAGGCTACCTCCAGATCTCCACACCTCAGATCCCAACACTTCTCCACTTTACGGTCACAACTCAAGACCTTAACACCACGGATTCCAAGTCTCTACAGACTCCACAGACTTTCCAGTCTTAATATCACCACCACACTGGCTATCTAGTCTCGCTGGACTTCTTAGCCTCAAGATCTTAACAACACTGGCTTTCTAGTCTCGCTGGACTTCTTAGCCTCAAGATCTTAACAACACTGGCTTTCTAGTCTCGCTGGACTTCTTAGCCTCAAGATCTTAACAACACTGGCTTTCTAGTCTCGCTGGACTTCTTAGCCTCAAGATCTTAACACCACTGGCTTTCTAGTCTCGCTGGACTTCTTAGCCTCAAGATCTTAACAACACTGGCTTTCTAGTCTCGCTGGACTTCTTAGCCTCAGATCTTAACGTCTCTCACGACTACACTCCACCCTCGCAAGGCAAAGATAATCAAGAGTCTAAGCACTTAGTACACAAGGGTCGGTTCGGCCCCCATGTAATGATAACAATGGCCGGGTTCTTTAGACTTGTGACTAAGTACAGATACTCAAGATTACCTCCACACTTTATTCTTTATCAACACAACTCAAAACTACACAAGGAGGACTTACAAGAGGGCGACGACCGTCGGAACTATGTGGTGAAGGATAAAATGAAAGAACACTAACCTACGAAATCCTAACTATTTATACTAATCTACTAAATTATAATAAAACGAGGGAGAACAAAGAACTCCTAATTAATCAAATGAAATCAAATTAAGAGTGCAGGTTGGCACAAATCATTCTAAAGTCCTAATCAAGGGAAGAGGGGTCGGAATTGAGAATTGGGCAATAGGAGAAGGCGATTAGCCTGGGGAGGTAGTTGGAGAGGGATACGAAAAAGGGGTTGGGGATGGCGGTTAGCCTGAGGGAGTATCTTGCATAGCTTGAGGGGGTATCCTGAACAGGCTAATATGTTGGCTATTACTAAAATGTTGGCTAATATGTTGGCTATTGCTAATATGTTGGCTAATATGTTGGCTATTGCTAATATGTTGGCTAATATGTTGGCTATTGCCAATATGTTGGCTAATATGTTGGCTATTGCTAATATGTTGGCTAATATGTTGGCTATTGCTAATATGTTGGCTATTGCTAATATGTTGGCTAATATGTTGGCTATTACTAAAATGTTGGCTAATATGTTGGCTATTGCTAATATGTTGGCTAATATGTTGGCTATTACTAAAATGTTGGCTAATATGTTGGCTATTGCTAATATGTTGGCTAATATGTTGGCTATTACTAAAATGTTGGCTAATATGTTGGCTATTGCTAATATGTTGGCTAATATGTTGGCTATTGCTAATATGTTGGCTAATATGTTGGCTATTGCCAATATGTTGCCTATTGCTAAAATGTTGGCTAATATGTTGGCTATTGCTAATATGTTGGCTAATATGTTGTCTATTGCTAATATGTTGGCTAATATGTTGGCTATTGCTAATATTTTGGCTATTGCTAATATGTTGGCTAATATGTTGGCTATTGCTAATATGTTGGCTAATATGTTGTCTATTGCTAATATGTTGGCTAATATGTTGGCTATTGCTAATATTTTGGCTATTGCTAATATGTTGGCTAATATGTTGGCTATTGCTAATATGTTGGCTAATATGTTGGCTATTACTAAAATGTTGGCTAATATGTTGGCTATTGCTAATATGTTGGCTAATATGTTGGCTATTGCTAATATGTTGGCTAATATGTTGGCTATTGCCAATATGTTGCCTATTGCTAAAATGTTGGCTAATATGTTGGCTATTGCTAATATGTTGGCTAATATGTTGGCTATTACTAAAATGTTGGCTAATATGTTGGCTATTGCTAATATGTTGGCTAATATGTTGGCTATTGCCAATATGTTGCCTATTGCTAAAATGTTGGCTAATATGTTGGCTATTGCTAATATGTTGGCTAATATGTTGGCTATTGCTAATATGTTGGCTAATATGTTGGCTATTGCCAATATGTTGCCTATTGCTAAAATGTTGGCTAATATGTTGGCTATTGCTAATATGTTGGCTAATATGTTGGCTATTGCTAATATGTTGGCTATTGCTAATATGTTGGCTAATATGTTGGCTATTGCTAATATGTTGGCTAATATGTTGGCTATTGCCAATATGTTGCCTATTGCTAAAATGTTGGCTAATATGTTGGCTATTGCTAATATGTTGGCTAATATGTTGGCTATTACTAAAATGTTGGCTAATATGTTGGCTATTGCTAATATGTTGGCTAATATGTTGGCTATTGCTAATATGTTGGCTAATATGTTGGCTATTGCCAATATGTTGCCTATTGCTAAAATGTTGGCTAATATGTTGGCTATTGCTAATATGTTGGCTAATATGTTGGCTATTGCTAATATGTTGGCTAATATGTTGGCTATTGCTAATATGTTGGCTATTGCTAATATGTTGGCTAATATGTTGGCTATTGCTAATATGTTGGCTAATATGTTGGCTATTACTAAAATGTTGGCTAATATGTTGGCTATTGCTAATATGTTGGCTAATATGTTGGCTATTGCTAATATGTTGGCTAATATGTTGGCTATTGCCAATATGTTGCCTATTGCTAAAATGTTGGCTAATATGTTGGCTATTGCTAATATGTTGGCTAATATGTTGGCTATTACTAAAATGTTGGCTAATATGTTGGCTATTGCTAATATGTTGGCTAATATGTTGGCTATTGCTAATATGTTGGCTAATATGTTGGCTATTGCCAATATGTTGCCTATTGCTAAAATGTTGGCTAATATGTTGGCTATTGCTAATATGTTGGCTAATATGTTGGCTATTGCTAATATGTTGGCTATTGCTAATATGTTGGCTAATATGTTGGCTATTACTAAAATGTTGGCTAATATGTTGGCTATTGCTAATATGTTGGCTAATATGTTGGCTATTACTAAAATGTTGGCTAATATGTTGGCTATTGCTAATATGTTGGCTAATATGTTGGCTATTACTAAAATGTTGGCTAATATGTTGGCTATTGCTAATATGTTGGCTAATATGTTGGCTATTGCTAATATGTTGGCTAATATGTTGGCTATTGCCAATATGTTGCCTATTGCTAAAATGTTGGCTAATATGTTGGCTATTGCTAATATGTTGGCTAATATGTTGGCTATTGCTAATATGTTGGCTATTGCTAATATGTTGGCTAATATGTTGGCTATTGCTAATATGTTGGCTAATATGTTGGCTATTGCCAATATGTTGCCTATTGCTAAAATGTTGGCTAATATGTTGGCTATTGCTAATATGTTGGCTAATATGTTGGCTATTACTAAAATGTTGGCTAATATGTTGGCTATTGCTAATATGTTGGCTAATATGTTGGCTATTGCTAATATGTTGGCTAATATGTTGGCTATTGCCAATATGTTGCCTATTGCTAAAATGTTGGCTAATATGTTGGCTATTGCTAATATGTTGGCTAATATGTTGGCTATTGCTAATATGTTGGCTAATATGTTGGCTATTGCTAATATGTTGGCTATTGCTAATATGTTGGCTAATATGTTGGCTATTGCTAATATGTTGGCTAATATGTTGGCTATTACTAAAATGTTGGCTAATATGTTGGCTATTGCTAATATGTTGGCTAATATGTTGGCTATTGCCAATATGTTGCCTATTGCTAAAATGTTGGCTAATATGTTGGCTATTGCTAATATGTTGGCTAATATGTTGGCTATTACTAAAATGTTGGCTAATATGTTGGCTATTGCTAATATGTTGGCTAATATGTTGGCTATTGCCAATATGTTGCCTATTGCTAAAATGTTGGCTAATATGTTGGCTATTGCTAATATGTTGGCTAATATGTTGGCTATTGCTAATATGTTGGCTAATATGTTGGCTATTGCCAATATGTTGCCTATTGCTAAAATGTTGGCTAATATGTTGGCTATTGCTAATATGTTGGCTAATATGTTGGCTATTGCTAATATGTTGGCTAATATGTTGGCTATTGCTAATATGTTGGCTATTGCTAATATGTTGGCTAATATGTTGGCTATTGCTAATATGTTGGCTAATATGTTGGCTATTACTAAAATGTTGGCTAATATGTTGGCTATTGCTAATATGTTGGCTAATATGTTGGCTATTGCTAATATGTTGGCTAATATGTTGGCTATTGCCAATATGTTGCCTATTGCTAAAATGTTGGCTAATATGTTGGCTATTGCTAATATGTTGGCTAATATGTTGGCTATTACTAAAATGTTGGCTAATATGTTGGCTATTGCTAATATGTTGGCTAATATGTTGGCTATTGCTAATATGTTGGCTAATATGTTGGCTATTGCCAATATGTTGCCTATTGCTAAAATGTTGGCTAATATGTTGGCTATTGCTAATATGTTGGCTAATATGTTGGCTATTGCTAATATGTTGGCTAATATGTTGGCTATTGCTAATATGTTGGCTATTGCTAATATGTTGGCTAATATGTTGGCTATTACTAAAATGTTGGCTAATATGTTGGCTATTGCTAATATGTTGGCTAATATGTTGGCTATTACTAAAATGTTGGCTAATATGTTGGCTATTGCTAATATGTTGGCTATTACTAAAATGTTGGCTAATATGTTGGCTATTGCTAATATGTTGGCTAATATGTTGGCTATTGCTAATATGTTGGCTAATATGTTGGCTATTGCCAATATGTTGCCTATTGCTAAAATGTTGGCTAATATGTTGGCTATTGCTAATATGTTGGCTAATATGTTGGCTATTGCTAATATGTTGGCTAATATGTTGGCTATTGCTAATATTTTGGCTATTGCTAATATGTTGGCTAATATGTTGGCTATTGCTAATATGTTGGCTAATATGTTGGCTATTACTAAAATGTTGGCTAATATGTTGGCTATTGCTAATATGTTGGCTAATATGTTGGCTATTGCTAATATGTTGGCTAATATGTTGGCTATTACTAAAATGTTGGCTAATATGTTGGCTATTGCTAATATGTTGGCTAATATGTTGGCTATTGCTAATATGTTGGCTAATATGTTGGCTATTGCTAATATGTTGGCTATTGCCAATATGTTGCCTATTGCTAAAATGTTGGCTAATATGTTGGCTATTGCTAATATGTTGGCTAATATGTTGGCTATTACTAAAATGTTGGCTAATATGTTGGCTATTGCTAATATGTTGGCTAATATGTTGGCTATTGCTAATATGTTGGCTAATATGTTGGCTATTGCCAATATGTTGCCTATTGCTAAAATGTTGGCTAATATGTTGGCTATTGCTAATATGTTGGCTAATATGTTGGCTATTACTAAAATGTTGGCTAATATGTTGGCTATTGCTAATATGTTGGCTAATATGTTGGCTATTGCTAATATGTTGGCTAATATGTTGGCTATTGCCAATATGTTGCCTATTGCTAAAATGTTGGCTAATATGTTGGCTATTGCTAATATGTTGGCTAATATGTTGGCTATTGCTAATATGTTGGCTAATATGTTGGCTATTGCTAATATGTTGGCTATTGCTAATATGTTGGCTAATATGTTGGCTATTGCTAATATGTTGGCTAATATGTTGGCTATTACTAAAATGTTGGCTAATATGTTGGCTATTGCTAATATGTTGGCTAATATGTTGGCTATTGCTAATATGTTGGCTAATATGTTGGCTATTGCCAATATGTTGCCTATTGCTAAAATGTTGGCTAATATGTTGGCTATTGCTAATATGTTGGCTAATATGTTGGCTATTACTAAAATGTTGGCTAATATGTTGGCTATTGCTAATATGTTGGCTAATATGTTGGCTATTGCTAATATGTTGGCTAATATGTTGGCTATTGCCAATATGTTGCCTATTGCTAAAATGTTGGCTAATATGTTGGCTATTGCTAATATGTTGGCTAATATGTTGGCTATTGCTAATATGTTGGCTAATATGTTGGCTATTGCTAATATGTTGGCTATTGCTAATATGTTGGCTAATATGTTGGCTATTGCTAATATGTTGGCTAATATGTTGGCTATTACTAAAATGTTGGCTAATATGTTGGCTATTGCTAATATGTTGGCTAATATGTTGGCTATTGCTAATATGTTGGCTAATATGTTGGCTATTGCCAATATGTTGCATATTGCTAAAATGTTGGCTAATATGTTGGCTATTGCTAATATGTTGGCTAATATGTTGGCTATTACTAAAATGTTGGCTAATATGTTGGCTATTGCTAATATGTTGGCTAATATGTTGGCTATTACTAAAATGTTGGCTAATATGTTGGCTATTGCTAATATGTTGGCTAATATGTTGGCTATTGCTAATATGTTGGCTAATATGTTGGCTATTGCCAATATGTTGCCTATTGCTAAAATGTTGGCTAATATGTTGGCTATTGCTAATATGTTGGCTAATATGTTGGCTATTGCTAATATGTTGGCTAATATGTTGGCTATTACTAAAATGTTGGCTAATATGTTGGCTATTGCTAATATGTTGGCTAATATGTTGGCTATTGCTAATATGTTGGCTAATATGTTGGCTATTGCCAATATGTTGCCTATTGCTAAAATGTTGGCTAATATGTTGGCTATTGCTAATATGTTGGCTAATATGTTGGCTATTACTAAAATGTTGGCTAATATGTTGGCTATTGCTAATATGTTGGCTAATATGTTGGCTATTGCTAATATGTTGGCTAATATGTTGGCTATTGCCAATATGTTGCCTATTGCTAAAATGTTGGCTAATATGTTGGCTATTGCTAATATGTTGGCTAATATGTTGGCTATTGCTAATATGTTGGCTAATATGTTGGCTATTGCTAATATGTTGGCTATTGCTAATATGTTGGCTAATATGTTGGCTATTGCTAATATGTTGGCTAATATGTTGGCTATTGCTAATATGTTGGCTAATATGTTGGCTATTGCTAATATGTTGGCTAATATGTTGGCTATTGCTAATATGTTGGCAAATATGTTGGCTATTGCCAATATGTTGCCTATTGCTAATATGTTGGCTAATATGTTGGCTATTGCCAATATGTTGCATATTGCTAAAATGTTGGCTAATATGTTGGCTATTGCTAATATGTTGGCTAATATGTTGGCTATTACTAAAATGTTGGCTAATATGTTGGCTATTGCTAATATGTTGGCTAATATGTTGGCTATTACTAAAATGTTGGCTAATATGTTGGCTATTGCTAATATGTTGGCTAATATGTTGGCTATTGCTAATATGTTGGCTAATATGTTGGCTATTGCCAATATGTTGCCTATTGCTAAAATGTTGGCTAATATGTTGGCTATTGCTAATATGTTGGCTAATATGTTGGCTATTGCTAATATGTTGGCTAATATGTTGGCTATTACTAAAATGTTGGCTAATATGTTGGCTATTGCTAATATGTTGGCTAATATGTTGGCTATTGCTAATATGTTGGCTAATATGTTGGCTATTGCCAATATGTTGCCTATTGCTAAAATGTTGGCTAATATGTTGGCTATTGCTAATATGTTGGCTAATATGTTGGCTATTACTAAAATGTTGGCTAATATGTTGGCTATTGCTAATATGTTGGCTAATATGTTGGCTATTGCTAATATGTTGGCTAATATGTTGGCTATTGCCAATATGTTGCCTATTGCTAAAATGTTGGCTAATATGTTGGCTATTGCTAATATGTTGGCTAATATGTTGGCTATTGCTAATATGTTGGCTAATATGTTGGCTATTGCTAATATGTTGGCTATTGCTAATATGTTGGCTAATATGTTGGCTATTGCTAATATGTTGGCTAATATGTTGGCTATTGCTAATATGTTGGCTAATATGTTGGCTATTGCCAATATGTTGCCTATTACTAAAATGTTGGCTAATATGTTGGCTATTGCTAATATGTTGGCTAATATGTTGGCTATTGCTAATATGTTGGCTAATATGTTGGCTATTGCCAATATGTTGCCTATTGCTAAAATGTTGGCTAATATGTTGGCTATTGCTAATATGTTGGCTAATATGTTGGCTATTGCTAATATGTTGGCTAATATGTTGGCTATTGCTAATATGTTGGCTATTACTAAAATGTTGGCTAATATGTTGGCTATTGCTAATATGTTGGCTAATATGTTGGCTATTGCTAATATGTTGGCTAATATGTTGGCTATTGCCAATATGTTGCCTATTACTAAAATGTTGGCTAATATGTTGGCTATTGCTAATATGTTGGCTAATATGTTGGCTATTGCTAATATGTTGGCTAATATGTTGGCTATTGCCAATATGTTGCCTATTGCTAAAATGTTGGCTAATATGTTGGCTATTGCTAATATGTTGGCTAATATGTTGGCTATTGCTAATATGTTGGCTAATATGTTGGCTATTGCTAATATGTTGGCTATTGCTAATATGTTGGCTAATATGTTGGCTATTGCTAATATGTTGGCTAATATGTTGGCTATTGCTAATATGTTGGCTAATATGTTGGCTATTGCTAATATGTTGGCTATTGCTAATATGTTGGCTAATATGTTGGCTATTGCTAATATGTTGGCTAATATGTTGGCTATTACTAAAATGTTGGCTAATATGTTGGCTATTGCTAATATGTTGGCTAATATGTTGGCTATTGCTAATATGTTGGCTAATATGTTGGCTATTGCCAACATGTTGCCTATTGCTAAAATGTTGGCTAATATGTTGGCTATTGCTAATATGTTGGCTAATATGTTGGCTATTACTAAAATGTTGGCTAATATGTTGGCTA
>CALSFV010000565.1:0-34224 GCA_943737045.1 Parapristionchus giblindavisi
TGTTGCCTATTGCTAAAATGTTGGCTAATATGTTGGCTATTGCTAATATGTTGGCTAATATGTTGGCTATTACTAAAATGTTGGCTAATATGTTGGCTATTGCTAATATGTTGGCTAATATGTTGGCTATTGCTAATATGTTGGCTAATATGTTGGCTATTGCCAATATGTTGCCTATTGCTAAAATGTTGGCTAATATGTTGGCTATTGCTAATATGTTGGCTAATATGTTGGCTATTGCTAATATGTTGGCTAATATGTTGGCTATTGCTAATATGTTGGCTAATATGTTGGCTATTGCTAATATGTTGGCTAATATGTTGGCTATTGCTAATATGTTGGCTAATATGTTGGCTATTGCCAATATGTTGCCTATTGCTAAAATGTTGGCTAATATGTTGGCTATTGCTAATATGTTGGCTAATATGTTGGCTATTACTAAAATGTTGGCTAATATGTTGGCTATTGCTAATATGTTGGCTAATATGTTGGCTATTGCTAATATGTTGGCTAATATGTTGGCTATTGCCAATATTTTGCCTATTGCTAAAATGTTGGCTAATATGTTGGCTATTGCTAATATGTTGGCTAATATGTTGGCTATTGCTAATATGTTGGCTAATATGTTGGCTATTGCCAATATGTTGCCTATTGCTAATATGTTGGCTAATATGTTGGCTATTGCTAATATGTTGGCTAATATGTTGGCTATTGCTAATATGTTGGCTATTGCTAATATGTTGGCTAATATGTTGGCTATTGCTAATATGTTGGCTAATATGTTGGCTATTACTAAAATGTTGGCTAATATGTTGGCTATTGCTAATATGTTGGCTAATATGTTGGCTATTGCTAATATGTTGGCTAATATGTTGGCTATTGCCAATATGTTGCCTATTGCTAAAATGTTGGCTAATATGTTGGCTATTGCTAATATGTTGGCTAATATGTTGGCTATTACTAAAATGTTGGCTAATATGTTGGCTATTGCTAATATGTTGGCTAATATGTTGGCTATTGCTAATATGTTGGCTAATATGTTGGCTATTGCCAATATGTTGCCTATTGCTAAAATGTTGGCTAATATGTTGGCTATTGCTAATATGTTGGCTAATATGTTGGCTATTGCTAATATGTTGGCTAATATGTTGGCTATTGCTAATATGTTGGCTATTGCTAATATGTTGGCTAATATGTTGGCTATTGCTAATATGTTGGCTAATATGTTGGCTATTACTAAAATGTTGGCTAATATGTTGGCTATTGCTAATATGTTGGCTAATATGTTGGCTATTGCTAATATGTTGGCTAATATGTTGGCTATTGCCAATATGTTGCCTATTGCTAAAATGTTGGCTAATATGTTGGCTATTGCTAATATGTTGGCTAATATGTTGGCTATTACTAAAATGTTGGCTAATATGTTGGCTATTGCTAATATGTTGGCTAATATGTTGGCTATTGCTAATATGTTGGCTAATATGTTGGCTATTGCCAATATGTTGCCTATTGCTAAAATGTTGGCTAATATGTTGGCTATTGCTAATATGTTGGCTAATATGTTGGCTATTGCTAATATGTTGGCTATTGCTAATATGTTGGCTAATATGTTGGCTATTGCTAATATGTTGGCTATTGCTAATATGTTGGCTAATATGTTGGCTATTGCTAATATGTTGGCTATTGCTAATATGTTGGCTAATATGTTGGCTATTGCTAATATGTTGGCTATTGCTAATATGTTGGCTAATATGTTGGCTATTGCTAATATGTTGGCTAATATGTTGGCTATTACTAAAATGTTGGCTAATATGTTGGCTATTGCTAATATGTTGGCTAATATGTTGGCTATTGCTAATATGTTGGCTAATATGTTGGCTATTGCCAATATGTTGCCTATTGCTAAAATGTTGGCTAATATGTTGGCTATTGCTAATATGTTGGCTAATATGTTGGCTATTACTAAAATGTTGGCTAATATGTTGGCTATTGCTAATATGTTGGCTAATATGTTGGCTATTGCTAATATGTTGGCTAATATGTTGGCTATTGCCAATATGTTGCCTATTGCTAAAATGTTGGCTAATATGTTGGCTATTGCTAATATGTTGGCTAATATGTTGGCTATTGCTAATATGTTGGCTAATATGTTGGCTATTGCTAATATGTTGGCTATTGCTAATATGTTGGCTAATATGTTGGCTAATATGTTGGCTATTACTAAAATGTTGGCTAATATGTTGGCTATTGCTAATATGTTGGCTAATATGTTGGCAATTGCTAATATGTTGACTAATATGTTGGCTAATATGTTGGCTATTGCTAATATGTTGGCTAATATGTTGGCTATTGCTAATATGTTGGCTATTGCTAATATGTTGGCTAATATGTTGGCTATTGCTAATATGTTGGCTAATATGTTGGCTATTACTAAAATGTTGGCTAATATGTTGGCTATTGCTAATATGTTGGCTAATATGTTGGCTATTGCTAATATGTTGGCTAATATGTTGGCTATTGCCAATATGTTGCCTATTGCTAAAATGTTGGCTAATATGTTGGCTATTGCTAATATGTTGGCTAATATGTTGGCTATTACTAAAATGTTGGCTAATATGTTGGCTATTGCTAATATGTTGGCTAATATGTTGGCTATTGCTAATATGTTGGCTAATATGTTGGCTATTGCCAATATGTTGCTTATTGCTAAAATGTTGGCTAATATGTTGGCTATTGCTAATATGTTGGCTATTGCTAATATGTTGGCTAATATGTTGGCTATTGCTAATATGTTGGCTAATATGTTGGCTATTACTAAAATGTTGGCTAATATGTTGGCTATTGCTAATATGTTGGCTAATATGTTGGCTATTGCTAATATGTTGGCTAATATGTTGGCTATTGCCAATATGTTGCCTATTGCTAAAATGTTGGCTAATATGTTGGCTATTGCTAATATGTTGGCTAATATGTTGGCTATTACTAAAATGTTGGCTAATATGTTGGCTATTGCTAATATGTTGGCTAATATGTTGGCTATTGCTAATATGTTGGCTAATATGTTGGCTATTGCCAATATGTTGCCTATTGCTAAAATGTTGGCTAATATGTTGGCTATTGCTAATATGTTGGCTAATATGTTGGATATTGCTAATATGTTGGCTAATATGTTGGCTATTGCTAATATGTTGGCTAATATGTTGGCTATTACTAAAATGTTGGCTAATATGTTGGCTATTGCTAATATGTTGGCTAATATGTTGGCAATTGCTAATATGTTGGCTAATATGTTGGCTATTGCCAATATGTTGCCTATTGCTAAAATGTTGGCTAATATGTTGGCTATTGCTAATATGTTGGCTAATATGTTGGCTATTACTAAAATGTTGGCTAATATGTTGGCTATTGCTAATATGTTGGCTAATATGTTGGCAATTGCTAATATGTTAACTAATATGTTGGCTAATATGTTGGCTATTGCTAATATGTTGGCTAATATGTTGGCTATTGCTAATATGTTGGCTATTGCTAATATGTTGGCTAATATGTTGGCTATTACTAAAATGTTGGCTAATATGTTGGCTATTGCTAATATGTTGGCTAATATGTTGGCAATTGCTAATATGTTGGCTAATATGTTGGCTATTGCCAATATGTTGCCTATTGCTAAAATGTTGGCTAATATGTTGGCTATTGCTAAAATGTTGGCTAATATGTTGGCTATTACTAAAATGTTGGCTAATATGTTGGCTATTGCTAATATGTTGGCTAATATGTTGGCAATTGCTAATATGTTGACTAATATGTTGGCTAATATGTTGGCTATTGCTAATATGTTGGCTAATATGTTGGCTATTGCTAATATGTTGGCTATTGCTAATATGTTGGCTAATATGTTGGCTATTGCTAATATGTTGGCTAATATGTTGGCTATTACTAAAATGTTGGCTAATATGTTGGCTATTGCTAATATGTTGGCTAATATGTTGGCTATTGCTAATATGTTGGCTAATATGTTGGCTATTGCCAATATGTTGCCTATTGCTAAAATGTTGGCTAATATGTTGGCTATTGCTAATATGTTGGCTAATATGTTGGCTATTACTAAAATGTTGGCTAATATGTTGGCTATTGCTAATATGTTGGCTAATATGTTGGCTATTGCTAATATGTTGGCTAATATGTTGGCTATTGCCAATATGTTGCCTATTGCTAAAATGTTGGCTAATATGTTGGCTATTGCTAATATGTTGGCTAATATGTTGGCTATTGCTAATATGTTGGCTAATATGTTGGCTATTGCTAATATGTTGGCTATTGCTAATATGTTGGCTAATATGTTGGCTATTGCTAATATGTTGGCTAATATGTTGGCTATTACTAAAATGTTGGCTAATATGTTGGCTATTGCTAATATGTTGGCTAATATGTTGGCTATTGCTAATATGTTGGCTAATATGTTGGCTATTGCCAATATGTTGCCTATTGCTAAAATGTTGGCTAATATGTTGGCTATTGCTAATATGTTGGCTAATATGTTGGCTATTACTAAAATGTTGGCTAATATGTTGGCTATTGCTAATATGTTGGCTAATATGTTGGCTATTGCTAATATGTTGGCTAATATGTTGGCTATTGCCAATATGTTGCCTATTGCTAAAATGTTGGCTAATATGTTGGCTATTGCTAATATGTTGGCTAATATGTTGGCTATTGCTAATATGTTGGCTAATATGTTGGCTATTGCTAATATGTTGGCTATTGCTAATATGTTGGCTAATATGTTGGCTAATATGTTGGCTATTACTAAAATGTTGGCTAATATGTTGGCTATTGCTAATATGTTGGCTAATATGTTGGCAATTGCTAATATGTTGACTAATATGTTGGCTAATATGTTGGCTATTGCTAATATGTTGGCTAATATGTTGGCTATTGCTAATATGTTGGCTATTGCTAATATGTTGGCTAATATGTTGGCTATTGCTAATATGTTGGCTAATATGTTGGCTATTACTAAAATGTTGGCTAATATGTTGGCTATTGCTAATATGTTGGCTAATATGTTGGCTATTGCTAATATGTTGGCTAATATGTTGGCTATTGCCAATATGTTGCCTATTGCTAAAATGTTGGCTAATATGTTGGCTATTGCTAATATGTTGGCTAATATGTTGGCTATTACTAAAATGTTGGCTAATATGTTGGCTATTGCCAATATTTTGCCTATTGCTAAAATGTTGGCTAATATGTTGGCTATTGCTAATATGTTGGCTAATATGTTGGCTATTGCTAATATGTTGGCTAATATGTTGGCTATTGCCAATATGTTGCCTATTGCTAATATGTTGGCTAATATGTTGGCTATTGCTAATATGTTGGCTAATATGTTGGCTATTGCTAATATGTTGGCTATTGCTAATATGTTGGCTAATATGTTGGCTATTGCTAATATGTTGGCTAATATGTTGGCTATTACTAAAATGTTGGCTAATATGTTGGCTATTGCTAATATGTTGGCTAATATGTTGGCTATTGCTAATATGTTGGCTAATATGTTGGCTATTGCCAATATGTTGCCTATTGCTAAAATGTTGGCTAATATGTTGGCTATTGCTAATATGTTGGCTAATATGTTGGCTATTACTAAAATGTTGGCTAATATGTTGGCTATTGCTAATATGTTGGCTAATATGTTGGCTATTGCTAATATGTTGGCTAATATGTTGGCTATTACCAATATGTTGCCTATTGCTAAAATGTTGGCTAATATGTTGGCTATTGCTAATATGTTGGCTAATATGTTGGCTATTGCTAATATGTTGGCTAATATGTTGGCTATTGCTAATATGTTGGCTATTGCTAATATGTTGGCTAATATGTTGGCTATTGCTAATATGTTGGCTAATATGTTGGCTATTACTAAAATGTTGGCTAATATGTTGGCTATTGCTAATATGTTGGCTAATATGTTGGCTATTGCTAATATGTTGGCTAATATGTTGGCTATTGCCAATATGTTGCCTATTGCTAAAATGTTGGCTAATATGTTGGCTATTGCTAATATGTTGGCTAATATGTTGGCTATTACTAAAATGTTGGCTAATATGTTGGCTATTGCTAATATGTTGGCTAATATGTTGGCTATTGCTAATATGTTGGCTAATATGTTGGCTATTGCCAATATGTTGCCTATTGCTAAAATGTTGGCTAATATGTTGGCTATTGCTAATATGTTGGCTAATATGTTGGCTATTGCTAATATGTTGGCTAATATGTTGGCTATTGCTAATATGTTGGCTATTGCTAATATGTTGCTATTGCTAATATGTTGGCTAATATGTTGGCTATTGCTAATATGTTGGCTATTGCTAATATGTTGGCTAATATGTTGGCTATTGCTAATATGTTGGCTAATTGTTGGCTATTGCTAATATGTTGGCTATTGCTAATATGTTGGCTAATATGTTGGCTATTACTAAAATGTTGGCTAATATGTTGGCTATTGCTAATATGTTGGCTAATATGTTGGCTATTGCTAATATGTTGGCTAATATGTTGGCTATTGCCAATATGTTGCCTATTGCTAAAATGTTGGCTAATATGTTGGCTATTGCTAATATGTTGGCTAATATGTTGGCTATTACTAAAATGTTGGCTAATATGTTGGCTATTGCTAATATGTTGGCTAATATGTTGGCTATTGCTAATATGTTGGCTAATATGTTGGCTATTGCCAATATGTTGCCTATTGCTAAAATGTTGGCTAATATGTTGGCTATTGCTAATATGTTGGCTAATATGTTGGCTATTACTAAAATGTTGGCTAATATGTTGGCTATTGCTAATATGTTGGCTAATATGTTGGCTATTGCTAATATGTTGCCTATTGCTAAAATGTTGGCTAATATGTTGGCTATTGCTAATATGTTGGCTAATATGTTGGCAATTGCTAATATTGCTAATATGTTGGCTAATATGTTGGCTATTGCTAATATGTTGGCTAATATGTTGGCTATTGCTAATATGTTGGCTATTGCTAATATGTTGGCTAATATGTTGGCTATTGCTAATATGTTGGCTAATATGTTGGCTATTACTAAAATGTTGGCTAATATGTTGGCTATTGCTAATATGTTGGCTAATATGTTGGCTATTGCTAATATGTTGGCTAATATGTTGGCTATTGCCAATATGTTGCCTATTGCTAAAATGTTGGCTAATATGTTGGCTATTGCTAATATGTTGGCTAATATGTTGGCTATTACTAAAATGTTGGCTAATATGTTGGCTATTGCTAATATGTTGGCTAATATGTTGGCTATTGCTAATATGTTGGCTAATATGTTGGCTATTGCCAATATGTTGCCTATTGCTAAAATGTTGGCTAATATGTTGGCTATTGCTAATATGTTGGCTATTGCTAATATGTTGGCTAATATGTTGGCTATTGCTAATATGTTGGCTAATATGTTGGCTATTACTAAAATGTTGGCTAATATGTTGGCTATTGCTAATATGTTGGCTAATATGTTGGCTATTGCTAATATGTTGGCTAATATGTTGGCTATTGCCAATATGTTGCCTATTGCTAAAATGTTGGCTAATATGTTGGCTATTGCTAATATGTTGGCTAATATGTTGGCTATTACTAAAATGTTGGCTAATATGTTGGCTATTGCTAATATGTTGCTAATATGTTGGCTATTGCTAATATGTTGGCTAATATGTTGGCTATTGCCAATATGTTGGCTATGTTGGCTAATATGTTGGCTATTGCTAATATGGCTAATATGTTGATATTGCTAATATGTTGGCTAATATGTTGGCTATTGCTAATATGTTGGCTAATATGTTGGCTATTACTAAAATGTTGGCTAATATGTTGGCTATTGCTAATATGTTGGCTAATATGTTGGCTATTGCTAATATGTTGGCTAATATGTTGGCTATTGCCAATATGTTGCCTATTGCTAAAATGTTGGCTAATATGTTGGCTATTGCTAATATGTTGGCTAATATGTTGGCTATTACTAAAATGTTGGCTAATATGTTGGCTATTGCTAATATGTTGGCTAATATGTTGGCTATTGCTAATATGTTGGCTAATATGTTGGCTATTGCTAATATGTTGCCTATTGCTAATATGTTGGCCTAATATGTTGGCTATTGCTAATATGTTGGCTAATATGTTGGCTATTACTAAAATGTTGGCTAATATGTTGGCTATTGCTAATATGTTGGCTATTATTGCTAATATGTTGGCTAATATGTTGGCTATTGCTAATATGTTGGCTAATATGTTGGCTATTGCTAATATGTTGGCTAATATGTTGGCTATTACTAAAATGTTGGCTAATATGTTGGCTATTGCTAATATGTTGGCTAATATGTTGGCTATTGCCAATATGTTGCTAATATGTTGCTATTGCTAATATGTTGGCTAATATGTTGGCTATTGCTAATATGTTGGCTAATATGTTGGCTATTGCTAATATGTTGGCTATTGCTAATATGTTGGCTAATATGTTGGCTATTGCTAATATGTTGGCTAATATGTTGGCTATTACTAAAATGTTGGCTAATATGTTGGCTATTGCTAATATGTTGGCTAATATGTTGGCTATTGCTAATATGTTGGCTAATATGTTGGCTATTGCCAATATGTTGCCTATTGCTAAAATGTTGGCTAATATGTTGGCTATTGCTAATATGTTGGCTAATATGTTGGCTATTACTAAAATGTTGGCTAATATGTTGGCTATTGCTAATATGTTGGCTAATATGTTGGCTATTGCTAATATGTTGGCTAATATGTTGGCTATTGCCAATATGTTGCCTATTGCTAAAATGTTGGCTAATATGTTGGCTATTGCTAATATGTTGGCTAATATGTTGGCTATTGCTAATATGTTGGCTAATATGTTGGCTATTGCTAATATGTTGGCTATTGCTAATATGTTGGCTAATATGTTGGCTATTGCTAATATGTTGGCTAATATGTTGGCTATTACTAAAATGTTGGCTAATATGTTGGCTATTGCTAATATGTTGGCTAATATGTTGGCTATTGCTAATATGTTGGCTAATATGTTGGCTATTGCCAATATGTTGCCTATTGCTAAAATGTTGGCTAATATGTTGGCTATTGCTAATATGTTGGCTAATATGTTGGCTATTACTAAAATGTTGGCTAATATGTTGGCTATTGCTAATATGTTGGCTAATATGTTGGCTATTGCTAATATGTTGGCTAATATGTTGGCTATTGCCAATATGTTGCCTATTGCTAAAATGTTGGCTAATATGTTGGCTATTGCTAATATGTTGGCTAATATGTTGGCTATTGCTAATATGTTGGCTAATATGTTGGCTATTGCTAATATGTTGGCTAATATGTTGGCTATTGCTAATATGTTGGCTAATATGTTGGCTAATATGTTGGCTATTACTAAAATGTTGGCTAATATGTTGGCTATTGCTAATATGTTGGCTAATATGTTGGCTATTGCTAATATGTTGACTAATATGTTGGCTAATATGTTGGCTATTGCTAATATGTTGGCTAATATGTTGGCTATTGCTAATATGTTGGCTATTGCTAATATGTTGGCTAATATGTTGGCTATTGCTAATATGTTGGCTAATATGTTGGCTATTACTAAAATGTTGGCTAATATGTTGGCTATTGCTAATATGTTGGCTAATATGTTGGCTATTGCTAATATGTTGGCTAATATGTTGGCTATTGCCAATATGTTGCCTATTGCTAAAATGTTGGCTAATATGTTGGCTATTGCTAATATGTTGGCTAATATGTTGGCTATTACTAAAATGTTGGCTAATATGTTGGCTATTGCTAATATGTTGGCTAATATGTTGGCTATTGCTAATATGTTGGCTAATATGTTGGCTATTGCCAATATGTTGCTTATTGCTAAAATGTTGGCTAATATGTTGGCTATTGCTAATATGTTGGCTATTGCTAATATGTTGGCTAATATGTTGGCTATTGCTAATATGTTGGCTAATATGTTGGCTATTACTAAAATGTTGGCTAATATGTTGGCTATTGCTAATATGTTGGCTAATATGTTGGCTATTGCTAATATGTTGGCTAATATGTTGGCTATTGCCAATATGTTGCTATTGCTAAAATGTTGGCTAATATGTTGGCTATTGCTAATATGTTGGCTAATATGTTGGCTATTACTAAAATGTTGGCTAATATGTTGGCTATTGCTAATATGTTGGCTAATATGTTGGCTATTGCTAATATGTTGGCTAATATGTTGGCTATTGCCAATATGTTGCCTATTGCTAAAATGTTGGCTAATATGTTGGCTATTGCTAATATGTTGGCTAATATGTTGGCTATTGCTAATATGTTGGCTATTGCTAATATGTTGGCTAATATGTTGGCTATTGCTAATATGTTGGCTAATATGTTGGCTATTACTAAAATGTTGGCTAATATGTTGGCTATTGCTAATATGTTGGCTAATATGTTGGCAATTGCTAATATGTTGGCTAATATGTTGGCTATTGCCAATATGTTGCCTATTGCTAAAATGTTGGCTAATATGTTGGCTATTGCTAATATGTTGGCTAATATGTTGGCTATTACTAAAATGTTGGCTAATATGTTGGCTATTGCTAATATGTTGGCTATGCTAAAATTGCTAATATGTTGACTAATATGTTGGCTAATATGTTGGCTATTGCTAATATGTTGGCTAATATGTTGGCTATTGCTAATATGTTGGCTATTGCTAATATGTTGGCTAATATGTTGGCTATTACTAAAATGTTGGCTAATATGTTGGCTATTGCTAATATGTTGGCTAATATGTTGGCTATTGCTAATATGTTGGCTAATATGTTGGCTATTGCCAATATGTTGCCTATTGCTAAAATGTTGGCTAATATGTTGGCTATTGCTAATATGTTGGCTAATATGTTGGCTATTACTAAAATGTTGGCTAATATGTTGGCTATTGCTAATATGTTGGCTAATATGTTGGCAATTGCTAATATGTTGACTAATATGTTGGCTAATATGTTGGCTATTGCTAATATGTTGGCTAATATGTTGGCTATTGCTAATATGTTGGCTATTGCTAATATGTTGGCTAATATGTTGGCTATTGCTAATATGTTGGCTAATATGTTGGCTATTACTAAAATGTTGGCTAATATGTTGGCTATTGCTAATATGTTGGCTAATATGTTGGCTATTGCTAATATGTTGGCTAATATGTTGGCTATTGCCAATATGTTGCCTATTGCTAAAATGTTGGCTAATATGTTGGCTATTGCTAATATGTTGGCTAATATGTTGGCTATTACTAAAATGTTGGCTAATATGTTGGCTATTGCTAATATGTTGGCTAATATGTTGGCTATTGCTAATATGTTGGCTAATATGTTGGCTATTGCCAATATGTTGCTATTACTAAAATGTTGGCTAATATGTTGGCTATTGCTAATATGTTGGCTAATATGTTGGCTATTGCTAATATGTTGGCTAATATGTTGGCTATTGCCAATATGTTGCCTATTGCTAAAATGTTGGCTAATATGTTGGCTATTGCTAATATGTTGGCTAATATGTTGGCTATTACTAAAATGTTGGCTAATATGTTGGCTATTGCTAATATGTTGGCTAATATGTTGGCTATTGCTAATATGTTGGCTAATATGTTGGCTATTGCCAATATGTTGCCTATTGCTAAAATGTTGGCTAATATGTTGGCTATTGCTAATATGTTGGCTAATATGTTGGCTATTGCTAATATGTTGGCTAATATGTTGGCTATTACTAAAATGTTGGCTAATATGTTGGCTATTGCTAATATGTTGGCTAATATGTTGGCTATTGCTAATATGTTGGCTAATATGTTGGCTATTGCCAATATGTTGCCTATTGCTAAAATGTTGGCTAATATGTTGGCTATTGCTAATATGTTGGCTAATATGTTGGCTATTGCTAATATGTTGGCTAATATGTTGGCTATTGCTAATATGTTGGCTATTGCTAATATGTTGGCTAATATGTTGGCTATTGCTAATATGTTGGCTAATATGTTGGCTATTACTAAAATGTTGGCTAATATGTTGGCTATTGCTAATATGTTGGCTAATATGTTGCTATTGCTAATATGTTGGCTAATATGTTGGCTATTACTAAAATGTTGGCTAATATGTTGGCTATTGCTAATATGTTGGCTAATATGTTGGCTATTGCTAATATGTTGGCTATTGCTAATATGTTGGCTAATATGTTGGCTATTGCTAATATGTTGGCTAATATGTTGGCTATTACTAAAATGTTGGCTAATATGTTGGCTATTGCTAATATGTTGGCTAATATGTTGGCTATTGCTAATATGTTGGCTAATATGTTGGCTATTGCCAATATGTTGCCTATTGCTAAAATGTTGGCTAATATGTTGGCTATTGCTAATATGTTGGCTAATATGTTGGCTATTACTAAAATGTTGGCTAATATGTTGGCTATTGCTAATATGTTGGCTAATATGTTGGCTATTGCTAATATGTTGGCTAATATGTTGGCTATTGCCAATATGTTGCCTATTGCTAAAATGTTGGCTAATATGTTGGCTATTGCTAATATGTTGGCTAATATGTTGGCTATTGCTAATATGTTGGCTAATATGTTGGCTATTGCTAATATGTTGGCTATTGCTAATATGTTGGCTAATATGTTGGCTATTGCTAATATGTTGGCTAATATGTTGGCTATTACTAAAATGTTGGCTAATATGTTGGCTATTGCTAATGTTGGCTAATATGTTGGCTAATATGTTGGCTAAAATTGCTAATATGTTGGCTAATATGTTGGCTATTGCTAATATGTTGGCTAATATGTTGGCTATTGCTAATATGTTGGCTATTGCTAATATGTTGGCTAATATGTTGGCTATTGCTAATATGTTGGCTAATATGTTGGCTATTACTAAAATGTTGGCTAATATGTTGGCTATTGCTAATATGTTGACTAATATGTTGGCTATTGCTAATATGTTGACTAATATGTTGGCTATTGCTAATATGTTGGCTAATATGTTGGCTATTGCTAATATGTTGGCTATTGCTAATATGTTGGCTAATATGTTGGCTATTACTAAAATGTTGGCTAATATGTTGGCTATTGCTAATATGTTGGCTAATATGTTGGCAATTGCTAATATGTGGGCTAATATGTTGGCTATTGCCAATATGTTGCCTATTGCTAAAATGTTGGCTAATATGTTGGCTATTGCTAAAATGTTGGCTAATATGTTGGCTATTACTAAAATGTTGGCTAATATGTTGGCTATTGCTAATATGTTGGCTAATATGTTGGCAATTGCTAATATGTTGACTAATATGTTGGCTAATATGTTGGCTATTGCTAATATGTTGGCTAATATGTTGGCTATTGCTAATATGTTGGCTATTGCTAATATGTTGGCTAATATGTTGGCTATTGCTAATATGTTGGCTAATATGTTGGCTATTACTAATATGTTGGCTAATATGTTGGCTATTGCTAATATGTTGGCTAATATGTTGGCTATTACTAAAATGTTGGCTAATATGTTGGCTATTGCTAATATGTTGGCTAATATGTTGGCTATTGCCAATATGTTGCCTATTGCTAAAATGTTGGCTAATATGTTGGCTATTGCTAATATGTTGGCTAATATGTTGGCTATTGCTAATATGTTGGCTAATATGTTGGCTATTGCTAATATGTTGGCTATTGCTAATATGTTGGCTAATATGTTGGCTATTGCTAATATGTTGGCTAATATGTTGGCTAATATGTTGGCTAATATGTTGGCTATTGCTAATATGTTGGCTAATATGTTGGCTATTACTAAAATGTTGGCTAATATGTTGGCTATTGCTAATATGTTGGCTAATATGTTGGCTATTGCCAATATGTTGCCTATTGCTAAAATGTTGGCTAATATGTTGGCTATTGCTAATATGTTGGCTAATATGTTGCCTATTGCTAAAATGTTGGCTAATATGTTGGCTATTGCTAATATGTTGGCTAATATGTTGGCTATTGCTAATATGTTGGCTAATATGTTGGCTATTGCTAATATGTTGGCTATTGCTAATATGTGGGCTAATATGTTGGCTATTGCTAATATGTTGGCTAATATGTTGGCTATTACTAAAATGTTGGCTAATATGTTGGCTATTGCTAATATGTTGGCTAATATGTTGGCTATTGCTAATATGTTGGCTAATATGTTGGCTATTGCCAATATGTTGCCTATTGCTAAAATGTTGGCTAATATGTTGGCTATTGCTAATATGTTGGCTAATATGTTGGCTATTACTAAAATGTTGGCTAATATGTTGGCTATTGCTAATATGTTGGCTAATATGTTGGCTATTGCTAATATGTTGGCTAATATGTTGGCTATTGCCAATATGTTGGCCTATTGCTAAAATGTTGGCTAATATGTTGGCTATTGCTAATATGTTGGCTAATATGTTGGCTATTGCTAATATGTTGGCTAATATGTTGGCTATTGCTAATATGCTTGGCTATTGCTAATATGTTGGCTAATATGTTGGCTATTGCTAATATGTTGGCTAATATGTTGGCTTACTAAATTGCTAATATGTTGGCTATTGCTAATATGTTGGCTAATATGTTGGCAATTGCTAATATGTTGGCTAATATGTTGGCTATTGCCAATATGTTGCCTATTGCTAAAATGTTGGCTAATATGTTGGCTATTGCTAATATGTTGGCTAATATGTTGGCTATTACTAAAATGTTGGCTAATATGTTGGCTATTTGGCTAATATGTTGGCAATTGCTAATATGTTGACTAATATGTTGGCTAATATGTTGGCTATTGCTAATATGTTGGCTAATATGTTGGCTATTGCTAATATGTTGGCTATTGCTAATATGTTGGCTATTGCTAATATGTTGGCTAATATGTTGGCTATTACTAAAATGTTGGCTAATATGTTGGCTATTGCTAATATGTTGGCTAATATGTTGGCAATTGCTAATATGTTGGCTAATATGTTGGCTATTGCCAATATGTTGCCTATTGCTAAAATGTTGGCAAATATGTTGGCTATTGCTAAAATGTTGGCTAATATGTTGGCTATTACTAAAATGTTGGCTAATATGTTGGCTATTGCTAATATGTTGGCTAATATGTTGGCAATTGCTAATATGTTGACTAATATGTTGGCTAATATGTTG
This sequence comes from Parapristionchus giblindavisi, assembly GCA_943737045.1. NCBI lineage: Eukaryota > Metazoa > Nematoda > Chromadorea > Rhabditida > Diplogasteridae > Parapristionchus > Parapristionchus giblindavisi. The sequence goes on from CALSFV010000565.1 coordinate 15,251, forward strand.
GCTATTGCTAATATGTTGGCTAATATGTTGGCTATTGCTAATATTGGCTAAATATGTTGGCTAATATGTTGGCTATTGCTAATATGTTGGCTAATATGTTGGCTATTACTAAAATGTTGGCTAATATGTTGGCTATTGCTAATATGTTGGCTAATATGTTGGCTATTGCTAATATGTTGGCTAATATGTTGGCTATTGCCAATATGTTGCCTATTGCTAAAATGTTGGCTAATATGTTGGCTATTGCTAATATGTTGGCTAATATGTTGGCTATTACTAAAATGTTGGCTAATATGTTGGCTATTGCTAATATGTTGGCTAATATGTTGGCTATTGCTAATATGTTGGCTAATATGTTGGCTATTGCCAATATGTTGCCTATTGCTAAAATGTTGGCTAATATGTTGGCTATTGCTAATATGTTGGTTAATATGTTGGCTATTACTAATATGTTGGCTAATATGTTGGCTATTGCTAATATGTTGGCTATTGCTAATATGTTGGCTAATATGTTGGCTATTGCTAATATGTTGGCTAATATGTTGGCTATTACTAAAATGTTGGCTAATATGTTGGCTATTGCTAATATGTTGGCTAATATGTTGGCTATTGCTAATATGTTGGCTAATATGTTGGCTATTGCCAATATGTTGCCTATTGCTAATATGTTGGCTAATATGTTGGCTATTGCTAATATGTTGGCTAATATGTTGGCTATTACTAAAATGTTGGCTAATATGTTGGCTATTGCTAATATGTTGGCTAATATGTTGGCTATTGCTAATATGTTGGCTAATATGTTGGCTATGTTGGCCAATATGTTGCCTATTGCTAAAATGTTGGCTAATATGTTGGCTATTGCTAATATGTTGGCTAATATGTTGGCTATTGCTAATATGTTGGCTAATATGCTTGGCTATTGCTAATATGTTGGCTATTGCTAATATGTTGGCTAATATGTTGGCTATTGGCTAATATGTTGGCTAATATGTTGGCTATTACTAAAATGTTGGCTAATATGTTGGCTATTGCTAATATGTTGGCTAATATGTTGGCAATGTTGCTAATATGTTGGACTAATATGTTGGCTAATATGTTGCTATTGCTAATATGTTGGCTAATATGTTGGCTATTGCTAATATGTTGGCTATTGCTAATATGTTGGCTAATATGTTGGCTATTGCTAATATGTTGGCTAATATGTTGGCTATTACTAAAATGTTGGCTAATATGTTGGCTATTGCTAATATGTTGGCTAATATGTTGGCTATTGCTAATATGTTGGCTAATATGTTGGCTATTGCCAATATGTTGCCTATTGCTAAAATGTTGGCTAATATGTTGGCTATTGCTAATATGTTGGCTAATATGTTGGCTATTACTAAAATGTTGGCTAATATGTTGGCTATTGCTAATATGTTGGCTAATATGTTGGCTATTGCTAATATGTTGGCTAATATGTTGGCTATTGCCAATATGTTGCTTATTGCTAAAATGTTGGCTAATATGTTGGCTATTGCTAATATGTTGGCTATTGCTAATATGTTGGCTAATATGTTGGCTATTGCTAATATGTTGGCTAATATGTTGGCTATTACTAAAATTGGCTAATATGTTGGCTATTGCTAATATGTTGGCTAATATGTTGGCTATTGCTAATATGTTGGCTAATATGTTGGCTATTGCTAATATGTTGCCTATTGCTAAAATGTTGGCTAATATGTTGGCTATTGCTAATATGTTTGGCTAATATGTTGGCTATTACTAAAATGTTGGCTAATATGTTGGCTATTGCTAATATGTTGGCTAATATGTTGGCTATTGCTAATATGTTGGCTAATATGTTGGCTATTGCCAATATGTTGCCTATTGCTAAAATGTTGGCTAATATGTTGGCTATTGCTAATATTGGCTAATATGTTGGCTATTGCTAATATGTTGGCTAATATGTTGGCTATTGCTAATATGTTGGCTATTGCTAATATGTTGGCTAATATGTTGGCTATTGCTAATATGTTGGCTAATATGTTGGCTATTACTAAAATGTTGGCTAATATGTTGGCTATTGCTAACATGTTGGCTAATATGTTGGCAATTGCTAATATGTTGGCTAATATGTTGGCTATTGCCAATATGTTGCCTATTGCTAAAATGTTGGCTAATATGTTGGCTATTGCTAATATGTTGGCTAATATGTTGGCTATTACTAAAATGTTGGCTAATATGTTGGCTATTGCTAATATGTTGGCTAATATGTTGGCAATTGCTAATATTGACTAATATGTTGGCTAATATGTTGGCTATTGCTAATATGTTGGCTAATTGTTGGCTATTGCTAATATGTTGGCTATTGCTAATATGTTGGCTAATATGTTGGCTATTACTAAAATGTTGGCTAATATGTTGGCTATTGCTAATATGTTGGCTAATATGTTGGCAATTGCTAATATGTTGGCTAATATGTTGGCTATTGCCAATATGTTGCCTATTGCTAAAATGTTGGCTAATATGTTGGCTATTGCTAAAATGTTGGCTAATATGTTGGCTATTACTAAAATGTTGGCTAATATGTTGGCTATTGCTAATATGTTGGCTAATATGTTGGCAATTGCTAATATGTTGACTAATATGTTGGCTAATATGTTGGCTATTGCTAATATGTTGGCTAATATGTTGGCTATTGCTAATATGTTGGCTATTGCTAATATGTTGGCTAATATGTTGGCTATTGCTAATATGTTGGCTAATATGTTGGCTATTACTAATATGTTGGCTAATATGTTGGCTATTGCTAATATGTTGGCTAATATGTTGGCTATTACTAAAATGTTGGCTAATATGTTGGCTATTGCTAATATGTTGGCTAATATGTTGGCTATTGCCAATATGTTGCCTATTGCTAAAATGTTGGCTAATATGTTGGCTATTGCTAATATGTTGGCTAATATGTTGGCTATTGCTAATATGTTGGCTAATATGTTGGCTATTGCTAATATGTTGGCTATTGCTAATATGTTGGCTAATATGTTGGCTATTGCTAATATGTTGGCTAATATGTTGGCTATGTTGGCTTACTAATATGTTGGCTAATATGTTGGCTATTGCTAATATGTTGGCTAATATGTTGGCTATTACTAAAATGTTGGCTAATATGTTGGCTATTGCTAATATGTTGGCTAATATGTTGGCTATTGCTAATATGTTGGCTAATATGTTGGCTATTGCCAATATGTTGCCTATTGCTAAAATGTTGGCTAATATGTTGGCTATTGCTAATATGTTTGGCTAATATGTTGGCTATTACTAAAATGTTGGCTAATATGTTGGCTATTGCTAATATGTTGGCTAATATGTTGGCTATTGCTAATATGTTGGCTAATATGTTGGCTATTGCCAATATGTTGCCTATTGCTAAAATGTTGGCTAATATGTTGGCTATTGCTAATATGTTGGCTAATATGTTGGCTATTGCTAATATGTTGGCTAATATGTTGGCTATTGCTAATATGTTGGCTATTGCTAATATGTTGGCTAATATGTTGGCTATTGCTATATGTTGGCTAATATGTTGGCTATTACTAAAATGTTGGCTAATATGTTGGCTATTGCTAACATGTTGGCTAATATGTTGGCAATTGCTAATATGTTGGCTAATATGTTGGCTATTGCCAATATGTTGCCTATTGCTAAAATGTTGGCTAATATGTTGGCTATTGCTAATATGTTGGCTAATATGTTGGCTATTACTAAAATGTTGGCTAATATGTTGGCTATTGCTAATATGTTGGCTAATATGTTGGCAATTGCTAATATGTTGACTAACATATTAGTCAACATATTAGCAATTGCCAACATATTAGCCAACATATTAGCATAGCCAACATATTAGCCAACATTTTAGTAATAGCCAACATATTAGCCAACATATTAGCAATAGCCAACATATTAGCCAACATTTTAGCAATAGGCAACATATTGGCAATAGCCAACATATTAGCCAACATATTAGCAATTGCCAACATATTAGCCAACATGTTAGCAATAGCCAACATATTAGCCAACATTTTAGTAATAGCCAACATATTAGCCAACATATTAGCAATAGCCAACATATTAGCCAACATATTAGCAATAGCCAACATATTAGCAATAGCCAACATATTAGCCAACATATTAGCAATAGCCAACATATTAGCCAACATATTAGCAATAGCCAACATATTAGCCAACATTTTAGCAATAGGCAACATATTGGCAATAGCCAACATATTAGCCAACATATTAGCAATAGCCAACATATTAGCCAACATATTAGCAATAGCCAACATATTAGCCAACATTTTAGTAATAGCCAACATATTAGCCAACATATTAGCAATAGCCAACATATTAGCCAACATTTTAGCAATAGGCAACATATTGGCAATAGCCAACATATTAGCCAACATATTAGCAATAGCCAACATATTAGCCAACATATTAGCAATAGCCAACATATTAGCCAACATTTTAGTAATAGCCAACATATTAGCCAACATATTAGCAATAGCCAACATATTAGCCAACATATTAGTAATAGCCAACATATTAGCCAACATATTAGCAATAGCCAACATATTAGCCAACATATTAGCAATAGCCAACATATTAGCAATAGCCAACATATTAGCCAACATATTAGCAATAGCCAACATATTAGCCAACATATTAGCAATAGCCAACATATTAGCCAACATTTTAGCAATAGGCAACATATTGGCAATAGCCAACATATTAGCCAACATATTAGCAATAGCCAACATATTAGCCAACATTTTAGTAATAGCCAACATATTAGCCAACATATTAGCAATAGCCAACATATTAGCCAACATATTAGTAATAGCCAACATATTAGCCAACATATTAGCAATAGCCAACATATTAGCCAACATATTAGCAATAGCCAACATATTAGCAATAGCCAACATATTAGCCAACATATTAGCAATAGCCAACATATTAGCCAACATATTAGTCAACATATTAGCAATTGCCAACATATTAGCCAACATATTAGCAATAGCCAACATATTAGCCAACATTTTAGTAATAGCCAACATATTAGCCAACATTTTAGCAATAGCCAACATATTAGCCAACATTTTAGCAATAGGCAACATATTGGCAATAGCCAACATATTAGCCAACATATTAGCAATTGCCAACATATTAGCCAACATATTAGCAATAGCCAACATATTAGCCAACATTTTAGTAATAGCCAACATATTAGCCAACATATTAGCAATAGCCAACATATTAGCAATAGCCAACATATTAGCCAACATATTAGCAATAGCCAACATATTAGCCAACATATTAGTCAACATATTAGCAATTGCCAACATATTAGCCAACATATTAGCAATAGCCAACATATTAGCCAACATTTTAGTAATAGCCAACATATTAGCCAACATATTAGCAATAGCCAACATATTAGCCAACATTTTAGCAATAGGCAACATATTGGCAATAGCCAACATATTAGCCAACATATTAGCAATTGCCAACATATTAGCCAACATGTTAGCAATAGCCAACATATTAGCCAACATTTTAGTAATAGCCAACATATTAGCCAACATATTAGCAATAGCCAACATATTAGCCAACATATTAGCAATAGCCAACATATTAGCAATAGCCAACATATTAGCCAACATATTAGCAATAGCCAACATATTAGCCAACATATTAGCAATAGCCAACATATTAGCCAACATTTTAGCAATAGGCAACATATTGGCAATAGCCAACATATTAGCCAACATATTAGCAATAGCCAACATATTAGCCAACATATTAGCAATAGCCAACATATTAGCCAACATTTTAGTAATAGCCAACATATTAGCCAACATATTAGCAATAGCCAACATATTAGCCAACATTTTAGCAATAGGCAACATATTGGCAATAGCCAACATATTAGCCAACATATTAGCAATAGCCAACATATTAGCCAACATATTAGCAATAGCCAACATATTAGCCAACATTTTAGTAATAGCCAACATATTAGCCAACATATTAGCAATAGCCAACATATTAGCCAACATATTAGCAATAGCCAACATATTAGCAATAGCCAACATATTAGCCAACATTTTAGCAATAAGCAACATATTGGCAATAGCCAACATATTAGCCAACATATTAGCAATAGCCAACATATTAGCCAACATATTAGCAATAGCCAACATATTAGCCAACATTTTAGTAATAGCCAACATATTAGCCAACATATTAGCAATAGCCAACATATTAGCCAACATTTTAGCAATAGGCAACATATTGGCAATAGCCAACATATTAGCCAACATATTAGCAATAGCCAACATATTAGCCAACATATTAGCAATAGCCAACATATTAGCCAACATTTTAGTAATAGCCAACATATTAGCCAACATATTAGCAATAGCCAACATATTAGCCAACATATTAGCAATAGCCAACATATTAGCAATAGCCAACATATTAGCCAACATATTAGCAATAGCCAACATATTAGCCAACATATTAGTCAACATATTAGCAATTGCCAACATATTAGCCAACATATTAGCAATAGCCAACATATTAGCCAACATTTTAGTAATAGCCAACATATTAGCCAACATATTAGCAATAGCCAACATATTAGCCAACATATTAGCAATAGCCAACATATTAGCAATAGCCAACATATTAGCCAACATATTAGCAATAGCCAACATATTAGCCAACATATTAGCAATAGCCAACATATTAGCCAACATTTTAGCAATAGGCAACATATTGGCAATAGCCAACATATTAGCCAACATATTAGCAATAGCCAACATATTAGCCAACATATTAGCAATAGCCAACATATTAGCCAACATTTTAGTAATAGCCAACATATTAGCCAACATATTAGCAATAGCCAACATATTAGCCAACATTTAGCAATAGGCAACATATTGGCAATAGCCAACATATTAGCCAACATATTAGCAATAGCCAACATATTAGCCAACATATTAGCAATAGCCAACATATTAGCCAACATTTTAGTAATAGCCAACATATTAGCCAACATATTAGCAATAGCCAACATATTAGCCAACATATTAGCAATAGCCAACATATTAGCAATAGCCAACATATTAGCCAACATATTAGCAATAGCCAACATATTAACCAACATATTAGCAATAGCCAACATATTAGCCAACATTTTAGCAATAGGCAACATATTGGCAATAGCCAACATATTAGCCAACATATTAGCAATAGCCAACATATTAGCCAACATATTAGCAATAGCCAACATATTAGCCAACATTTTAGTAATAGCCAACATATTAGCCAACATATTAGCAATAGCCAACATATTAGCCAACATTTTAGCAATAGGCAACATATTGGCAATAGCCAACATATTAGCCAACATATTAGCAATAGCCAACATATTAGCCAACATATTAGCAATAGCCAACATATTAGCCAACATTTTAGTAATAGCCAACATATTAGCCAACATATTAGCAATAGCCAACATATTAGCCAACATATTAGCAATAGCCAACATATTAGCAATAGCCAACATATTAGCCAACATATTAGCAATAGCCAACATATTAGCCAACATATTAGTCAACATATTAGCAATTGCCAACATATTAGCCAACATATTAGCAATAGCCAACATATTAGCCAACATTTTAGTAATAGCCAACATATTAGCCAACATTTTAGCAATAGCCAACATATTTGCCAACATTTTAGCAATAGGCAACATATGGCAATAGCCAACATATTAGCCAACATATTAGCAATTGCCAACATATTAGCCAACATATTAGCAATAGCCAACATATTAGCCAACATTTTAGTAATAGCCAACATATTAGCCAACATATTAGCAATAGCCAACATATTAGCAATAGCCAACATATTAGCCAACATATTAGCAATAGCCAACATATTAGCCAACATATTAGTCAACATATTAGCAATTGCCAACATATTAGCCAACATATTAGCAATAGCCAACATATTAGCCAACATTTTAGTAATAGCCAACATATTAGCCAACATATTAGCAATAGCCAACATATTAGCCAACATTTTAGCAATAGGCAACATATTGGCAATAGCCAACATATTAGCCAACATATTAGCAATTGCCAACATATTAGCCAACATATTAGCAATAGCCAACATATTAGCCAACATTTTAGTAATAGCCAACATATTAGCCAACATATTAGCAATAGCCAACATATTAGCCAACATATTAGCAATAGCCAACATATTAGCAATAGCCAACATATTAGCCAACATATTAGCAATAGCCAACATATTAGCCAACATATTAGCAATAGCCAACATATTAGCCAACATTTTAGCAATAGGCAACATATTGGCAATAGCCAACATATTAGCCAACATATTAGCAATAGCCAACATATTAGCCAACATATTAGCAATAGCCAACATATTAGCCAACATTTTAGTAATAGCCAACATATTAGCCAACATATTAGCAATAGCCAACATATTAGCCAACATTTTAGCAATAGGCAACATATTGGCAATAGCCAACAATAGCCAACATATTAGCAATAGCCAACATATTAGCCAACATATTAGCAATAGCCAACATATTAGCCAACATTTTAGTAATAGCCAACATATTAGCCAACATATTAGCAATAGCCAACATATTAGCCCACATATTAGCAATAGCCAACATATTAGCAATAGCCAACATATTAGCCAACATATTAGCAATAGCCAACATATTAGCCAACATATTAGCAATAGCCAACATATTACCCAACATTTTAGCAATAGGCAACATATTGCCAACATATTAGCAATAGCCAACATATTAGCCAACATTTTATAGGCAACATATTGGCAATAGCCAACATATTAGCCAACATATTAGCAATAGCCAACATATTAGCCAACATTTTAGTAATAGCCAACATATTAGCCAACATATTAGCAATAGCCAACATATTAGCCAACATATTTAATAGCCAACATATAGCCAACATATTAGCAATAGCCAACATATTAGCCAACATATTAGCAATAGCCAACATATTAGCAATAGCCAACATATTAGCCAACATATTAGCAATAGCCAACATATTAGCCAACATATTAGCAATAGCCAACATATTAGCCAACATTTTAGCAATAGGCAACATATTGGCAATAGCCAACATATTAGCCAACATTTTAGCAATAGCCAACATATTAGCCAACATTTTAGTAATAGCCAACATATTAGCCAACATATTAGCAATAGCCAACATATTAGCCAACATATTAGTAATAGCCAACATATTAGCCAACATATTAGCAATAGCCAACATATTAGCCAACATTTTAGCAATAGCCAACATATTAGCAATAGCCAACATATTAGCCAACATATTAGCAATAGCCAACATATTAGCCAACATATTAGCAATCAACATATTAGCCAACAATTGCCAACATATTAGCCAACATATTAGCAATAGCCAACATATTAGCCAACATTTTAGTAATAGCCAACATATTAGCCAACATTTTAGCAATAGCCAACATATTAGCCAACATTTTAGCAATAGGCAACATATTGGCAATAGCCAACATATTAGCCCACATATTAGCAATTGCCAACATATTAGCCAACATATTAGCAATAGCCAACATATTAGCCAACATTTTAGTAATAGCCAACATATTAGCCAACATATTAGCAATAGCCAACATATTAGCAATAGCCAACATATTAGCCAACATATTAGCAATAGCCAACATATTAGCCAACATATTAGTCAACATATTAACAATTGCCAACATATTAGCAATAGCCAACATATTAGCCAACATTTTAGTAATAGCCAACATATTAGCCAACATATTAGCAATAGCCAACATATTAGCCAACATTTTAGCAATAGGCAACATATTGGCAATAGCCAACATATTAGCCAACATATTAGCAATTGCCAACATATTAGCCAACATGTTAGCAATAGCCAACATATTAGCCAACATTTTAGTAATAGCCAACATATTAGGCAACATATTAGCAATAGCCAACATATTAGCCAACATATTAGCAATAGCCAACATATTAGCAATAGCCAACATATTAGCCAACATATTAGCAATAGCCAACATATTAGCCAACATATTAGCAATAGCCAACATATTAGCCAACATTTTAGCAATAGGCAACATATTAGGCAATAGCCAACATATTAGCCAACATATTAGCAATAGCCAACATATAGCCAACATATTAGCAATAGCCAACATATTAGCCAACATTTTAGTAATAGCCAACATATTAGCCAACATATTAGCAATAGCCAACATATTACCCAACATTTTAGCAATAGGCAACATATTGGCAATAGCCAACATATTAGCCAACATATTAGCAATAGCCAACATATTAGCCAACATATTAGCAATAGCCAACATATTAGCCAACATTTTAGTAATAGCCAACATATTAGCCAACATATTAGCAATAGCCAACATATTAGCCAACATATTAGCAATAGGCAACATATTAGCAATAGCCAACATATTAGCCAACATTTTAGCAATAAGCAACATATCGGCAATAGCCAACATATTAGCCAACATTTTAGCAATAGCCAACATATTAGCCAACATATTAGCAATAGCCAACATATTAGCCAACATATTAGTCAACATATTAGCAATAGCAATGCCAACATATTAGCCAACATTTTAGCAATAGCCAACATATTAGCCAACATTTTAGTAATAGCCAACATATTAGCCAACATATTAGCAATAGCCAACATATTAGCCAACATATTAGCAATAGCCAACATATTAGCAATAGCCAACATATTAGCCAACATATTAGCAATAGCCAACATATTAGCCAACATATTAGCAATAGCCAACATATTAGCCAACATTTTAGCAATAGGCAACATATTGGCAATAGCCAACATATTAGCCAACATATTAGCAATAGCCAACATATTAGCCAACATATTAGCAATAGCCAACATATTAGCCAACATTTTAGTAATAGCCAACATATTAGCCAACATATTAGCAATAGCCAACATATTAGCCAACATTTTAGCAATAGGCAACATATTGGCAATAGCCAACATATTAGCCAACATATTAGCAATAGCCAACATATTAGCCAACATATTAGCAATAGCCAACATATTAGCCAACATTTTAGTAATAGCCAACATATTAGGCAACATATTAGCAATAGCCAACATATTAGCCAACATATTAGCAATTAGCCAACATATTAGCAATAGCCAACATATTAGCCAACATTTTAGCAATAGCAAACATATTAGCCAACATATTAGCAATAGCCAACATATTAGCCAACATTTTAGCAATAGGCAACATATTGGCAATAGCCAACATATTAGCCAACATATTAGCAATAGCCAACATATTAGCCAACATATTAGCAATAGCCAACATATTAGCCAACATTTTAGTAATAGCCAACATATTAGCCAACATATTAGCAATAGCCAACATATTAGCCAACATTTTAGCAATAGGCAACATATTGGCAATAGCCAACATATTAGCCAACATATTAGCAATAGCCAACATATTAGCCAACATATTAGCAATAGCCAACATATTAGCCAACATTTTAGTAATAGCCAACATATTAGCCAACATATTAGCAATAGCCAACATATTAGCCAACATATTAGCAATAGCCAACATATTAGCAATAGCCAACATATTAGCCAACATATTAGCAATAGCCAACATATTAGCCAACATATTAGTCAACATATTAGCAATTGCCAACATATTAGCCAACATTTTAGCAATAGCCAACATATTAGCCAACATTTTAGTAATAGCCAACATATTAGCCAACATTTTAGCAATAGCCAACATATTAGCCAACATTTTAGCAATAGGCAACATATTGGCAATAGCCAACATATTAGCCAACATATTAGCAATTGCCAACATATTAGCCAACATATTAGCAATAGCCAACATATTAGCCAACATTTTAGTAATAGCCAACATATTAGCCAACATATTAGCAATAGCCAACATATTAGCAATAGCCAACATATTAGCCAACATATTAGCAATAGCCAACATATTAGCCAACATATTAGTCAACATATTAGCAATTGCCAACATATTAGCCAACATATTAGCAATAGCCAACATATTAGCCAACATTTTAGTAATAGCCAACATATTAGCCAACATATTAGCAATAGCCAACATATTAGCCAACATTTTAGCAATAGGCAACATATTGGCAATAGCCAACATATTAGCCAACATATTAGCAATTGCCAACATATTAGCCAACATATTAGCAATAGCCAACATATTAGCCAACATTTTAGTAATAGCCAACATATTAGCCAACATATTAGCAATAGCCAACATATTAGCCAACATATTAGCAATAGCCAACATATTAGCAATAGCCAACATATTAGCCAACATATTAGCAATAGCCAACATATTAGCCAACATTTTAGCAATAGGCAACATATTGGCAATAGCCAACATATTAGCCAACATATTAGCAATAGCCAACATATTAGCCAACATATTAGCAATAGCCAACATATTAGCCAACATTTTAGTAATAGCCAACATATTAGCCAACATATTAGCAATAGCCAACATATTAGCCAACATTTAGCAATAGGCAACATATTGGCAATAGCCAACATATTAGCCAACATATTAGCAATAGCCAACATATTAGCCAACATATTAGCAATAGCCAACATATTAGCCAACATTTTAGTAATAGCCAACATATTAGCCAACATATTAGCAATAGCCAACATATTAGCCAACATATTAGCAATAGCCAACATATTAGCAATAGCCAACATATTAGCCAACATTTTAGCAATAAGCAACATATTGGCAATAGCCAACATATTAGCCAACATATTAGCAATAGCCAACATATTAGCCAACATATTAGCAATAGCCAACATATTAGCCAACATTTTAGTAATAGCCAACATATTAGCCAACATATTAGCAATAGCCAACATATTAGCCAACATTTTAGCAATAGGCAACATATTGGCAATAGCCAACATATTAGCCAACATATTAGCAATAGCCAACATATTAGCCAACATATTAGCAATAGCCAACATATTAGCCAACATTTTAGTAATAGCCAACATATTAGCCAACATATTAGCAATAGCCAACATATTAGCCAACATATTAGCAATAGCCAACATATTAGCAATAGCCAACATATTAGCCAACATATTAGCAATAGCCAACATATTAGCCAACATATTAGTCAACATATTAGCAATTGCCAACATATTAGCCAACATATTAGCAATAGCCAACATATTAGCCAACATTTTAGTAATAGCCAACATATTAGCCAACATATTAGCCAACATATTAGCAATAGCCAACATATTAGCAATAGCCAACATATTAGCCAACATATTAGCAATAGCCAACATATTAGCCAACATATTAGCAATAGCCAACATATTAGCCAACATTTTAGCAATAGGCAACATATTGGCAATAGCCAACATATTAGCCAACATATTAGCAATAGCCAACATATTAGCCAACATATTAGCAATAGCCAACATATTAGCCAACATTTTAGTAATAGCCAACATATTAGCCAACATATTAGCAATAGCCAACATATTAGCCAACATTTTAGCAATAGGCAACATATTGGCAATAGCCAACATATTAGCCAACATATTAGCAATAGCCAACATATTAGCCAACATATTAGCAATAGCCAACATATTAGCCAACATTTTAGTAATAGCCAACATATTAGCCAACATATTAGCAATAGCCAACATATTAGCCAACATATTAGCAATAGCCAACATATTAGCAATAGCCAACATATTAGCCAACATATTAGCAATAGCCAACATATTAGCCAACATATTAGCAATAGCCAACATATTAGCCAACATTTTAGCAATAGGCAACATATTGGCAATAGCCAACATATTAGCCAACATATTAGCAATAGCCAACATATTAGCCAACATATTAGCAATAGCCAACATATTAGCCAACATTTTAGTAATAGCCAACATATTAGCCAACATATTAGCAATAGCCAACATATTAGCCAACATTTTAGCAATAGGCAACATATTGGCAATAGCCAACATATTAGCCAACATATTAGCAATAGCCAACATATTAGCCAACATATTAGCAATAGCCAACATATTAGCCAACATTTTAGTAATAGCCAACATATTAGCCAACATATTAGCAATAGCCAACATATTAGCCAACATATTAGCAATAGCCAACATATTAGCAATAGCCAACATATTAGCCAACATATTAGCAATAGCCAACATATTAGCCAACATATTAGTCAACATATTAGCAATTGCCAACATATTAGCCAACATATTAGCAATAGCCAACATATTAGCCAACATTTTAGTAATAGCCAACATATTAGCCAACATTTTAGCAATAGCCAACATATTAGCCAACATTTTAGCAATAGGCAACATATTGGCAATAGCCAACATATTAGCCAACATATTAGCAATTGCCAACATATTAGCCAACATATTAGCAATAGCCAACATATTAGCCAACATTTTAGTAATAGCCAACATATTAGCCAACATATTAGCAATAGCCAACATATTAGCAATAGCCAACATATTAGCCAACATATTAGCAATAGCCAACATATTAGCCAACATATTAGTTAACATATTAGCAATTGCCAACATATTAGCCAACATATTAGCAATAGCCAACATATTAGCCAACATTTTAGTAATAGCCAACATATTAGCCAACATATTAGCAATAGCCAACATATTAGCCAACATTTTAGCAATAGGCAACATATTGGCAATAGCCAACATATTAGCCAACATATTAGCAATTGCCAACATATTAGCCAACATATTAGCAATAGCCAACATATTAGCCAACATTTAGTAATAGCCAACATATTAGCCAACATATTAGCAATAGCCAACATATTAGCCAACATATTAGCAATATCCAACATATTAGCCAACATATTAGCAATAGCCAACATATTAGCCAACATTTTAGCAATAGGCAACATATTGGCAATAGCCAACATATTAGCCAACATATTAGCAATAGCCAACATATTAGCCAACATATTAGCAATAGCCAACATATTAGCCAACATTTTAGTAATAGCCAACATATTAGCCAACATATTAGCAATAGCCAACATATTAGCCAACATTTTAGCAATAGGCAACATATTGGCAATAGCCAACATATTAGCCAACATATTAGCAATAGCCAACATATTAGCCAACATATTAGCAATAGCCAACATATTAGCCAACATTTTAGTAATAGCCAACATATTAGCCAACATATTAGCAATAGCCAACATATTAGCCAACATATTAGCAATAGCCAACATATTAGCAATAGCCAACATATTAGCCAACATTTTAGCAATAAGCAACATATTGGCAATAGCCAACATATTAGCCAACATATTAGCAATAGCCAACATATTAGCCAACATATTAGCAATAGCCAACATATTAGCCAACATTTTAGTAATAGCCAACATATTAGCCAACATATTAGCAATAGCCAACATATTAGCCAACATTTTAGCAATAGGCAACATATTGGCAATAGCCAACATATTAGCCAACATATTAGCAATAGCCAACATATTAGCCAACATATTAGCAATAGCCAACATATTAGCCAACATTTTAGTAATAGCCAACATATTAGCCAACATATTAGCAATAGCCAACATATTAGCCAACATATTAGCAATAGCCAACATATTAGCAATAGCCAACATATTAGCCAACATATTAGCAATAGCCAACATATTAGCCAACATATTAGTCAACATATTAGCAATTGCCAACATATTAGCCAACATATTAGCAATAGCCAACATATTAGCCAACATTTTAGTAATAGCCAACATATTAGCCAACATATTAGCCAACATATTAGCAATAGCCAACATATTAGCAATAGCCAACATATTAGCCAACATATTAGCAATAGCCAACATATTAGCCAACATATTAGCAATAGCCAACATATTAGCCAACATTTTAGCAATAGGCAACATATTGGCAATAGCCAACATATTAGCCAACATATTAGCAATAGCCAACATATTAGCCAACATATTAGCAATAGCCAACATATTAGCCAACATTTTAGTAATAGCCAACATATTAGCCAACATATTAGCAATAGCCAACATATTAGCCAACATTTTAGCAATAGGCAACATATTGGCAATAGCCAACATATTAGCCAACATATTAGCAATAGCCAACATATTAGCCAACATATTAGCAATAGCCAACATATTAGCCAACATTTTAGTAATAGCCAACATATTAGCCAACATATTAGCAATAGCCAACATATTAGCCAACATATTAGCAATAGCCAACATATTAGCAATAGCCAACATATTAGCCAACATATTAGCAATAGCCAACATATTAGCAATAGCCAACATATTAGCCAACATATTAGCAATAGCCAACATATTAGCAATAGCCAACATATTAGCCAACATATTAGCAATAGCCAACATATTAGCAATAGCCAACATATTAGCCAACATATTAGCAATAGCCAACATATTAGCCAACATTTTAGCAATAGGCAACATATTGGCAATAGCCAACATATTAGCCAACATATTAGCAATAGCCAACATATTAGCCAACATATTAGCAATAGCCAACATATTAGCCAACATTTTAGTAATAGCCAACATATTAGCCAACATATTAGCAATAGCCAACATATTAGCCAACATTTTAGCAATAGGCAACATATTGGCAATAGCCAACATATTAGCCAACATATTAGCAATAGCCAACATATTAGCCAACATATTAGCAATAGCCAACATATTAGCCAACATTTTAGTAATAGCCAACATATTAGCCAACATATTAGCAATAGCCAACATATTAGCCAACATATTAGCAATAGCCAACATATTAGCAATAGCCAACATATTAGCCAACATATTAGCAATAGCCAACATATTAGCCAACATATTAGCAATAGCCAACATATTAGCCAACATTTTAGCAATAGGCAACATATTGGCAATAGCCAACATATTAGCCAACATATTAGCAATAGCCAACATATTAGCCAACATATTAGCAATAGCCAACATATTAGCCAACATTTTAGTAATAGCCAACATATTAGCCAACATATTAGCAATAGCCAACATATTAGCCAACATTTTAGCAATAGGCAACATATTGGCAATAGCCAACATATTAGCCAACATATTAGCAATAGCCAACATATTAGCCAACATATTAGCAATAGCCAACATATTAGCCAACATTTTAGTAATAGCCAACATATTAGCCAACATATTAGCAATAGCCAACATATTAGCCAACATATTAGCAATAGCCAACATATTAGCAATAGCCAACATATTAGCCAACATATTAGCAATAGCCAACATATTAGCCAACATATTAGCAATAGGCAACATATTGGCAATAGCCAACATATTAGCCAACATATTAGCAATAGCCAACATATTAGCCAACATATTAGCAATAGCCAACATATTAGCCAACATTTTAGCAATAGGCAAAATATTGGCAATAGCCAACATATTAGCCAACATTTTAGTAATAGCCAACATATTAGCCAACATATTAGCAATAGCCAACATATTAGCCAACATTTTAGCAATAGGCAACATATTGGCAATAGCCAACATATTAGCCAACATATTAGCAATAGCCAACATATTAGCCAACATATTAGCAATAGCCAACATATTAGCCAACATTTTAGTAATAGCCAACATATTAGCCAACATATTAGCAATAGCCAACATATTAGCCAACATATTAGCAATAGCCAACATATTAGCAATAGCCAACATATTAGCCAACATATTAGCAATAGCCAACATATTAGCCAACATATTAGTCAACATATTAGCAATTGCCAACATATTAGCCAACATATTAGCAATAGCCAACATATTAGCCAACATTTTAGTAATAGCCAACATATTAGCCAACATATTAGCCAACATATTAGCAATAGCCAACATATTAGCAATAGCCAACATATTAGCCAACATATTAGCAATAGCCAACATATTAGCCAACATATTAGCAATAGCCAACATATTAGCCAACATTTTAGCAATAGGCAACATATTGGCAATAGCCAACATATTAGCCAACATATTAGCAATAGCCAACATATTAGCCAACATATTAGCAATAGCCAACATATTAGCCAACATTTTAGTAATAGCCAACATATTAGCCAACATATTAGCAATAGCCAACATATTAGCCAACATTTTAGCAATAGGCAACATATTGGCAATAGCCAACATATTAGCCAACATATTAGCAATAGCCAACATATTAGCCAACATATTAGCAATAGCCAACATATTAGCCAACATTTTAGTAATAGCCAACATATTAGCCAACATATTAGCAATAGCCAACATATTAGCCAACATATTAGCAATAGCCAACATATTAGCAATAGCCAACATATTAGCCAACATATTAGCAATAGCCAACATATTAGCCAACATATTAGCAATAGCCAACATATTAGCCAACATTTTAGCAATAGGCAACATATTGGCAATAGCCAACATATTAGCCAACATATTAGCAATAGCCAACATATTAGCCAACATATTAGCAATAGCCAACATATTAGCCAACATTTTAGTAATAGCCAACATATTAGCCAACATATTAGCAATAGCCAACATATTAGCCAACATTTTAGCAATAGGCAACATATTGGCAATAGCCAACATATTAGCCAACATATTAGCAATAGCCAACATATTAGCCAACATATTAGCAATAGCC
>CALSFV010000566.1:0-34176 GCA_943737045.1 Parapristionchus giblindavisi
TTACGGTTACGGTTTTACGGTAACTGTTACGGTTTCACGGTTACGGTTTCGATTACGGTTTTACGGTTTTAGGTTGCGGTCACGGTTTTACGGTTACGATTACGGTTTTACGGTTATTGTTACGGTTACGGTTTTTATGGTTACGGTTTGACGGTTATTGTTACGGTTACGGTATTACGGTAACTGTTACGGTTTTACGGTTACGGTTTCGATTACGGTTTTACGGTTTTACGGTTTTAGGTTGCGGTCACGGTTTTACGGTTACGGTTACGGTTACGGTTTTACGGTTATTGTTACGGTTACGGTTTTTACGGTTACGGTTTTACGCTAACGGTTTTACGGTTACGGTTTTACGGTTACGGTTTTACGGTTACGGTTTTAAGGTTTTACGGATGCGGTTTTACGGTTATTGTTACGGTTACGGTTACGGTTTTACGGTAACTGTTACGGTTTTACGGTTACGGTTTTACAGTTACAGTTTTACGGTTACGGTTTTACGGTTACGGTTTTACGGATACGGTTTTACGGTTTTAGGTGACGGTCACGGTTTTACGGTCACGGTTAAGGTTTTACGGTTACGGTTATTGTTACGGTTACGGTTACGGTCACGGTTACGGTTTTACTGATCCTTGTTTCTTGCAAAGTTCATAAAGCCTAGCCCGACTAAAAGATAAGCAGGCAGCCCATTGCAACCGCCTCAATCTGTTTTACGGTTTTACGCTTTTACGGTTACGGTTACGGTTTTACGGATACGGTTACGGATTAGGCTTGGCCCCAGGCGGGACCGAAGGTTGCCGAAGCGATCTCGATTACGGTTTTACGGTTTTACGGTTTTAGGTTGCGGTCACGGTTTTACGGTTACGGTTACGGTTACGGTTTTACGGTTATTGTAACGGTTACGGTTTTTGCGGTTACGGTTCTACGCTTACGGTTTTACGGTTACGGTTTTACGGTTTTACCGTTATGATTTTACGGTTACGGTTTTACGGTTACGGTTTTAGATAACAGTCACGGTTTTATGGTTACGGTTACGGTTACGGTTTTATGGTAACTGTTAAGGTTTTACGGTTACGGTTTTACGGTTACAGTTTTACGGTTACGGTTTTACGGTTACGGTTTTACGGTTTTACGGTTACGGTTTGACGGTTATAGTTACGGTTACGGTTTTACGGTAACTGTTACGGTTTCACGGTTACGGTTTCGATTACGGTTTTACGGTTTTACGGTTTTAGGTTGCGGTCACGGTTTTACGGTTACGGTTACGATTACGGTTTTACGGTTATTGTTACGGTTACGGTTTTTATGGTTACGGTTTGACGGTTATTGTTACGGTTACGGTATTACGGTAACTGTTACGGTTTTACGGTTACGGTTTCGATTACGGTTTTACGGTTTTACGGTTTTAGGTTGCGGCCACGGTTTTACGGTTACGGTTACGGTTACGGTTTTACGGTTATTGTTACGGTTACGGTTTTTACGGTTACGGTTTTACGCTAACGGTTTTACGGTTACGGTTTTACGGTTACGGTTTTACGGTTACGGTTTTAAGGTTTTACGGATGCGGTTTTACGGTTATTGTTACGGTTACGGTTACGGTTTTACGGTAACTGTTACGGTTTTACGGTTACGGTTTTACAGTTACAGTTTTACGGTTACGGTTTTACGGTTACGGTTTTACGGATACGGTTTTACGGTTTTAGGTTACGGTCACGGTTTTACGGTCACGGTTAAGGTTTTACGGTTACGGTTTTACGATTACGGTTATTGTTACGGTTACGGTTACGGTTACGGTTTTACTGATCCTTGTTTCTTGCAAAGTTCATAAAGCCTAGCCCGACTAAAAGATAAGCAGGCAGCCCATTGCAACCGCCTCAATCTGTTTTACGGTTTTACGCTTTTACGGTTACGGTTACGGTTTTACGGATACGGTTACGGATTAGGCTTGGCCCCAGGCGGGACCGAAGGTTGCCGAAGCGATCTCGATTACGGTTTTACGGTTTTACGGTTTTAGGTTGCGGTCACGGTTTTACGGTTACGGTTACGGTTACGGTTTTACCGTTATTGTTACGGTTACGGTTTTTACGGTTACGGTTTTACGCTTACGGTTTTACGGTTACGGTGTTACGGTTTTACCGTTACGGTTTTACGGTTACGGTTTTACGGTTACGGTTTCGATTACGGTTTTACGGTTTTACGGTTTTAGATAACAGTCACGGTTTAATGGTTACGGTTACGGTTACGGTTTTATGGAAACTGTTAAGGTTTTACGGTTACGATTTTACGGTTACAGTTTTTCGGTTACGGTTTTACGGTTACGGTTTTACGGTTTTACGGTTACGGTTTTACGGTTATTGTTACGGTTACGGTTTTTACGGTTACGGTTCTACGCTTACGGTTTTACGGTTATTGTTACGGTTACGGTTTTTATGGTTACGGTTTGACGGTTATTGTTACGGTTACGGTATTACGGTAACTGTTACGGTTTTACGGTTACGGTTTCGATTACGGTTTTACGGTTTTACGGTTTTAGGTTGCGGCCACGGTTTTACGGTTACGGTTACGGTTACGGTTTTACGGTTATTGTTACGGTTACGGTTTTTACGGTTACGGTTTTACGGTTACGGTTTTACGGTTACGGTTTTACGGTTACGGTTTTACGGTTACGGTTTTAAGGTTTTACGGATGCGGTTTTACGGTTATTGTTACGGTTACGGTTACGGTTTTACGGTAACTGTTACGGTTTTACGGTTACGGTTTTACAGTTACAGTTTTACGGTTACGGTTTTACGGTTACGGTTTTACGGATACGGTTTTACGGTTTTAGGTTACGGTCACGGTTTTACGGTCACGGTTAAGGTTTTACGGTTACGGTTTTACGATTACGGTTATTGTTACGGTTACGGTTACGGTTACGTTTTTACTGATCCTTGTTTCTTGCAAAGTTCATAAAGCCTAGCCCGACTAAAAGATAAGCAGGCAGCCCATTGCAACCGCCTCAATCTGTTTTACGGTTTTACGCTTTTACGGTTACGGTTACGGTTTTACGGATACGGTTACGGATTAGGCTTGGCCCCAGGCGGGACCGAAGGTTGCCGAAGCGATCTCGATTACGGTTTTACGGTTTTACGGTTTTAGGTTGCGGTCACGGTTTTACGGTTACGGTTACGGTTACGGTTTTACGGTTATTGTTACGGTTACGGTTTTACGCTTACGGTTTTACGGTTACGGTGTTACGGTTTTACCGTTACGGTTTTACGGTTACGGTTTTACGGTTACGGTTTCGATTACGGTTTTACGGTTTTACGGTTTTAGATATCAGTCACGGTTTAATGGTTACGGTTACGGTTACGGTTTTATGGTAACTGTTAAGGTTTTACGGTTACGGTTTTACGGTTACAGTTTTACGGTTACGGTTTTACGGTTACGGTTTTACGGTTTTACGGTTACGGTTTTACGGTTATTGTTACGGTTACGGTTTTACGGTAACTGTTACGGTTTTACGGTTACGGTTTCGATTACGGTTTTACGGTTTTACGGTTTTACGGTTTTAGGTTGCGGTCACGGTTTTACGGTTACGGTTACGGTTACGGTTTTACGGTTATTGTTACGGTTACGGTTTTTACGGTTACGGTTTGACGGTTATTGTTACCGTTACGGTTTTACGGCAACTATTACGGTTTTACGGTTACGGTTTCGATTACGGTTTTACGGTTTTACGGTTTTAGGTTGCGGTCACGGTTTTACGGTTACGGTTACGGTTACGGTTTTACGGTTATTGTTACGGTTACGGTTTTTACGGTTACGGTTTTACGCTAACGGTTTTACGGTTACGGTTTTACGGTTACGGTTTTACGGTTACGGTTTTAAGGTTTTACGGATGCGGTTTTACGGTTATTGTTACGGTTACGGTTACGGTTTTACGGTAACTGTTACGGTTTTACGGTTACGGTTTTACAGTTACAGTTTTACGGTTACGGTTTTACGGTTACGGTTTTACGGATACGGTTTTACGGTTTTAGGTTACGGTCACGGTTTTACGGTCACGGTTAAGGTTTTACGGTTACGGTTTTACGATTACGGTTATTGTTACGGTTACGGTTACGGTTACGGTTTTACTGATCCTTGTTTCTTGCAAAGTTCATAAAGCCTAGCCCGACTAAAAGATAAGCAGGCAGCCCATTGCAACCGCCTCAATCTGTTTTACGGTTTTACGCTTTTACGGTTACGGTAACGGTTTTACGGATACGGTTACGGATTAGGTTTGGCCCCAGGCGGGACCGAAGGTTGCCGAAGCGATCTCGATTACGGTTTTACGGTTTTACGGTTTTAGGTTGCGGTCACGGTTTTACGGTTACGGTTACGGTTACGGTTTTACGGTTATTGTTACGGTTACGGTTTTTACGGTTACGGTTTTACGCTTACGGTTTTACGGTTACGGTTTTACGGTTTTACCGTTACGGTTTTACGGTTACAGTTTTACGGTTACAGTTTTACGGTTACGGTTTTACGGATTTACGGTTACGGTTTGACGGTTATCGTTACGGTTACGGTTTTACGGTAACTGTTACGGTTTCACGGTTACGGTTTCGATTACGGTTTTACGGTTTTAGGTTGCGGTCACGGTTTTACGGTTACGATTACGGTTTTACGGTTATTGTTACGGTTACGGTTTTTATGGTTACGGTTTGACGGTTATTGTTACGGTTACGGTATTACGGTAACTGTTACGGTTTTACGGTTACGGTTTCGATTACGGTTTTACGGTTTTACGGTTTTAGGTTGCGGTCACGGTTTTACGGTTACGGTTACGGTTACGGTTTTACGGTTATTGTTACGGTTACGGTTTTTACGGTTACGGTTTTACGCTAACGGTTTTACGGTTATGGTTTTACGGTTACGGTTTTACGGTTACGGTTTTACGGTTTTACCGTTATGATTTTACGGTTACGGTTTTACGGTTACGGTTTTAGATAACAGTCACGGTTTTATGGTTACGGTTACGGTTACGGTTTTATGGTAACTGTTAAGGTTTTACGGTTACGGTTTTACGGTTACAGTTTTACGGTTACGGTTTTACGGTTACGGTTTTACGGTTTTACGGTTACGGTTTGACGGTTATAGTTACGGTTACGGTTTTACGGTAACTGTTACGGTTTCACGGTTACGGTTTCGATTACGGTTTTACGGTTTTACGGTTTTAGGTTGCGGTCACGGTTTTACGGTTACGGTTACGATTACGGTTTTACGGTTATTGTTACGGTTACGGTTTTTATGGTTACGGTTTGACGGTTATTGTTACGGTTACGGTATTACGGTAACTGTTACGGTTTTACGGTTACGGTTTCGATTACGGTTTTACGGTTTTACGGTTTTAGGTTGCGGTCACGGTTTTACGGTTACGGTTACGGTTACGGTTTTACGGTTATTGTTACGGTTACGGTTTTTACGGTTACGGTTTTACGCTAACGGTTTTACGGTTATGGTTTTACGGTTACGGTTTTACGGTTACGGTTTTACGGTTTTACCGTTATGATTTTACGGTTACGGTTTTACGGTTACGGTTTTAGATAACAGTCACGGTTTTATGGTTACGGTTACGGTTACGGTTTTATGGTAACTGTTAAGGTTTTACGGTTACGGTTTTACGGTTACAGTTTTACGGTTACGGTTTTACGGTTACGGTTTTACGGTTTTACGGTTACGGTTTGACGGTTATAGTTACGGTTACGGTTTTACGGTAACTGTTACGGTTTCACGGTTACGGTTTCGATTACGGTTTTACGGTTTTACGGTTTTAGGTTGCGGTCACGGTTTTACGGTTACGGTTACGATTACGGTTTTACGGTTATTGTTACGGTTACGGTTTTTATGGTTACGGTTTGACGGTTATTGTTACGGTTACGGTATTACGGTAACTGTTACGGTTTTACGGTTACGGTTTCGATTACGGTTTTACGGTTTTACGGTTTTAGGTTGCGGTCACGGTTTTACGGTTACGGTTACGGTTACGGTTTTACGGTTATTGTTACGGTTACGGTTTTTACGGTTACGGTTTTACGCTAACGGTTTTACGGTTATGGTTTTACGGTTACGGTTTTACGGTTACGGTTTTAAGGTTTTACGGATGCGGTTTTACGGTTATTGTTACGGTTACGGTTACGGTTTTACGGTAACTGTTACGGTTTTACGGTTACGGTTTTACAGTTACAGTTTTACGGTTACGGTTTTACGGATACGGTTACGGATTAGGCTTGGCCCCAGGCGGGACCGAAGGTTGCCGAAGCGATCTCGATTACGGTTTTACGGTTTTACGGTTTTAGGTTGCGGTCACGGTTTTACGGTTACGGTTACGGTTACGGTTTTACGGTTATTGTTACGGTTACGGTTTTTGCGGTTACGGTTCTACGCTTACGGTTTTACGGTTACGGTTTTACGGTTTTACCGTTATGATTTTACGGTTACGGTTTTACGGTTACGGTTTTAGATAACAGTCACGGTTTTATGGTTACGGTTACGGTTACGGTTTTATGGTAACTGTTAAGGTTTTACGGTTACGGTTTTACGGTTACAGTTTTACGGTTACGGTTTTACGGTTACGGTTTTACGGTTTTACGGTTACGGTTTGACGGTTATAGTTACGGTTACGGTTTTACGGTAACTGTTACGGTTTCACGGTTACGGTTTCGATTACGGTTTTACGGTTTTACGGTTTTAGGTTGCGGTCACGGTTTTACGGTTACGGTTACGATTACGGTTTTACGGTTATTGTTACGGTTACGGTTTTTATGGTTACGGTTTGACGGTTATTGTTACGGTTACGGTATTACGGTAACTGTTACGGTTTTACGGTTACGGTTTCGATTACGGTTTTACGGTTTTACGGTTTTAGGTTGCGGCCACGGTTTTACGGTTACGGTTACGGTTACGGTTTTACGGTTATTGTTACGGTTACGGTTTTTACGGTTACGGTTTTACGCTAACGGTTTTACGGTTACGGTTTTACGGTTACGGTTTTACGGTTACGGTTTTAAGGTTTTACGGATGCGGTTTTACGGTTATTGTTACGGTTACGGTTACGGTTTTACGGTAACTGTTACGGTTTTACGGTTACGGTTTTACAGTTACAGTTTTACGGTTACGGTTTTACGGTTACGGTTTTACGGATACGGTTTTACGGTTTTAGGTTACGGTCACGGTTTTACGGTCACGGTTAAGGTTTTACGGTTACGGTTTTACGATTACGGTTATTGTTACGGTTACGGTTACGGTTACGGTTTTACTGATCCTTGTTTCTTGCAAAGTTCATAAAGCCTAGCCCGACTAAAAGATAAGCAGGCAGCCCATTGCAACCGCCTCAATCTGTTTTACGGTTTTACGCTTTTACGGTTACGGTTACGGTTTTACGGATACGGTTACGGATTAGGCTTGGCCCCAGGCGGGACCGAAGGTTGCCGAAGCGATCTCGATTACGGTTTTACGGTTTTACGGTTTTAGGTTGCGGTCACGGTTTTACGGTTACGGTTACGGTTACGGTTTTACCGTTATTGTTACGGTTACGGTTTTTACGGTTACGGTTTTACGCTTACGGTTTTACGGTTACGGTGTTACGGTTTTACCGTTACGGTTTTACGGTTACGGTTTTACGGTTACGGTTTCGATTACGGTTTTACGGTTTTACGGTTTTAGATAACAGTCACGGTTTAATGGTTACGGTTACGGTTACGGTTTTATGGAAACTGTTAAGGTTTTACGGTTACGATTTTACGGTTACAGTTTTTCGGTTACGGTTTTACGGTTACGGTTTTACGGTTTTACGGTTACGGTTTTACGGTTATTGTTACGGTTACGGTTTTTACGGTTACGGTTCTACGCTTACGGTTTTACGGTTATTGTTACGGTTACGGTTTTTATGGTTACGGTTTGACGGTTATTGTTACGGTTACGGTATTACGGTAACTGTTACGGTTTTACGGTTACGGTTTCGATTACGGTTTTACGGTTTTACGGTTTTAGGTTGCGGCCACGGTTTTACGGTTACGGTTACGGTTACGGTTTTACGGTTATTGTTACGGTTACGGTTTTTACGGTTACGGTTTTACGGTTACGGTTTTACGGTTACGGTTTTACGGTTACGGTTTTACGGTTACGGTTTTAAGGTTTTACGGATGCGGTTTTACGGTTATTGTTACGGTTACGGTTACGGTTTTACGGTAACTGTTACGGTTTTACGGTTACGGTTTTACAGTTACAGTTTTACGGTTACGGTTTTACGGTTACGGTTTTACGGATACGGTTTTACGGTTTTAGGTTACGGTCACGGTTTTACGGTCACGGTTAAGGTTTTACGGTTACGGTTTTACGATTACGGTTATTGTTACGGTTACGGTTACGGTTACGTTTTTACTGATCCTTGTTTCTTGCAAAGTTCATAAAGCCTAGCCCGACTAAAAGATAAGCAGGCAGCCCATTGCAACCGCCTCAATCTGTTTTACGGTTTTACGCTTTTACGGTTACGGTTACGGTTTTACGGATACGGTTACGGATTAGGCTTGGCCCCAGGCGGGACCGAAGGTTGCCGAAGCGATCTCGATTACGGTTTTACGGTTTTACGGTTTTAGGTTGCGGTCACGGTTTTACGGTTACGGTTACGGTTACGGTTTTACGGTTATTGTTACGGTTACGGTTTTACGCTTACGGTTTTACGGTTACGGTGTTACGGTTTTACCGTTACGGTTTTACGGTTACGGTTTTACGGTTACGGTTTCGATTACGGTTTTACGGTTTTACGGTTTTAGATATCAGTCACGGTTTAATGGTTACGGTTACGGTTACGGTTTTATGGTAACTGTTAAGGTTTTACGGTTACGGTTTTACGGTTACAGTTTTACGGTTACGGTTTTACGGTTACGGTTTTACGGTTTTACGGTTACGGTTTTACGGTTATTGTTACGGTTACGGTTTTACGGTAACTGTTACGGTTTTACGGTTACGGTTTCGATTACGGTTTTACGGTTTTACGGTTTTAGGTTGCGGTCACGGTTTTACGGTTACGGTTACGGTTACGGTTTTACGGTTATTGTTACGGTTACGGTTTTTACGGTTACGGTTTGACGGTTATTGTTACCGTTACGGTTTTACGGCAACTATTACGGTTTTACGGTTACGGTTTCGATTACGGTTTTACGGTTTTACGGTTTTAGGTTGCGGTCACGGTTTTACGGTTACGGTTACGGTTACGGTTTTACGGTTATTGTTACGGTTACGGTTTTTACGGTTACGGTTTTACGCTAACGGTTTTACGGTTACGGTTTTACGGTTACGGTTTTACGGTTACGGTTTTAAGGTTTTACGGATGCGGTTTTACGGTTATTGTTACGGTTACGGTTACGGTTTTACGGTAACTGTTACGGTTTTACGGTTACGGTTTTACAGTTACAGTTTTACGGTTACGGTTTTACGGTTACGGTTTTACGATTACGGTTATTGTTACGGATACGGTTACGGTTACGGTTTTACTGATCCTTGTTTCTTGCAAAGTTCATAAAGCCTAGCCCGACTAAAAGATAAGCAGGCAGCCCATTGCAACCGCCTCAATCTGTTTTACGGTTTTACGCTTTTACGGTTACGGTAACGGTTTTACGGATACGGTTACGGATTAGGTTTGGCCCCAGGCGGGACCGAAGGTTGCCGAAGCGATCTCGATTACGGTTTTACGGTTTTACGGTTTTAGGTTGCGGTCACGGTTTTACGGTTACGGTTACGGTTACGGTTTTACGGTTATTGTTACGGTTACGGTTTTTACGGTTACGGTTTTACGCTTACGGTTTTACGGTTACGGTTTTACGGTTTTACCGTTACGGTTTTACGGTTACAGTTTTACGGTTACAGTTTTACGGTTACGGTTTTACGGTTTTACGGTTACGGTTTGACGGTTATCGTTACGGTTACGGTTTTACGGTAACTGTTACGGTTTCACGGTTACGGTTTCGATTACGGTTTTACGGTTTTAGGTTGCGGTCACGGTTTTACGGTTACGATTACGGTTTTACGGTTATTGTTACGGTTACGGTTTTTATGGTTACGGTTTGACGGTTATTGTTACGGTTACGGTATTACGGTAACTGTTACGGTTTTACGGTTACGGTTTCGATTACGGTTTTACGGTTTTACGGTTTTAGGTTGCGGTCACGGTTTTACGGTTACGGTTACGGTTACGGTTTTACGGTTATTGTTACGGTTACGGTTTTTACGGTTACGGTTTTACGCTAACGGTTTTACGGTTATGGTTTTACGGTTACGGTTTTACGGTTACGGTTTTACGGTTTTACCGTTATGATTTTACGGTTACGGTTTTACGGTTACGGTTTTAGATAACAGTCACGGTTTTATGGTTACGGTTACGGTTACGGTTTTATGGTAACTGTTAAGGTTTTACGGTTACGGTTTTACGGTTACAGTTTTACGGTTACGGTTTTACGGTTACGGTTTTACGGTTTTACGGTTACGGTTTGACGGTTATAGTTACGGTTACGGTTTTACGGTAACTGTTACGGTTTCACGGTTACGGTTTCGATTACGGTTTTACGGTTTTACGGTTTTAGGTTGCGGTCACGGTTTTACGGTTACGGTTACGATTACGGTTTTACGGTTATTGTTACGGTTACGGTTTTTATGGTTACGGTTTGACGGTTATTGTTACGGTTACGGTATTACGGTAACTGTTACGGTTTTACGGTTACGGTTTCGATTACGGTTTTACGGTTTTACGGTTTTAGGTTGCGGTCACGGTTTTACGGTTACGGTTACGGTTACGGTTTTACGGTTATTGTTACGGTTACGGTTTTTACGGTTACGGTTTTACGCTAACGGTTTTACGGTTATGGTTTTACGGTTACGGTTTTACGGTTACGGTTTTACGGTTTTACCGTTATGATTTTACGGTTACGGTTTTACGGTTACGGTTTTAGATAACAGTCACGGTTTTATGGTTACGGTTACGGTTACGGTTTTATGGTAACTGTTAAGGTTTTACGGTTACGGTTTTACGGTTACAGTTTTACGGTTACGGTTTTACGGTTACGGTTTTACGGTTTTACGGTTACGGTTTGACGGTTATAGTTACGGTTACGGTTTTACGGTAACTGTTACGGTTTCACGGTTACGGTTTCGATTACGGTTTTACGGTTTTACGGTTTTAGGTTGCGGTCACGGTTTTACGGTTACGGTTACGATTACGGTTTTACGGTTATTGTTACGGTTACGGTTTTTATGGTTACGGTTTGACGGTTATTGTTACGGTTACGGTATTACGGTAACTGTTACGGTTTTACGGTTACGGTTTCGATTACGGTTTTACGGTTTTACGGTTTTAGGTTGCGGTCACGGTTTTACGGTTACGGTTACGGTTACGGTTTTACGGTTATTGTTACGGTTACGGTTTTTACGGTTACGGTTTTACGCTAACGGTTTTACGGTTATGGTTTTACGGTTACGGTTTTAAGGTTTTACGGATGCGGTTTTACGGTTATTGTTACGGTTACGGTTACGGTTTTACGGTAACTGTTACGGTTTTACGGTTACGGTTTTACAGTTACAGTTTTACGGTTACGGTTTTACGGTTACGGTTTTACGGATACGGTTTTACGGTTTTAGGTGACGGTCACGGTTTTACGGTCACGGTTAAGGTTTTACGGTTACGGTTATTGTTACGGTTACGGTTACGGTCACGGTTACGGTTTTACTGATCCTTGTTTCTTGCAAAGTTCATAAAGCCTAGCCCGACTAAAAGATAAGCAGGCAGCCCATTGCAACCGCCTCAATCTGTTTTACGGTTTTACGCTTTTACGGTTACGGTTACGGTTTTACGGATACGGTTACGGATTAGGCTTGGCCCCAGGCGGGACCGAAGGTTGCCGAAGCGATCTCGATTACGGTTTTACGGTTTTACGGTTTTAGGTTGCGGTCACGGTTTTACGGTTACGGTTACGGTTACGGTTTTACGGTTATTGTTACGGTTACGGTTTTTGCGGTTACGGTTCTACGCTTACGGTTTTACGGTTACGGTTTTACGGTTTTACCGTTATGATTTTACGGTTACGGTTTTACGGTTACGGTTTTAGATAACAGTCACGGTTTTATGGTTACGGTTACGGTTACGGTTTTATGGTAACTGTTAAGGTTTTACGGTTACGGTTTTACGGTTACAGTTTTACGGTTACGGTTTTACGGTTACGGTTTTACGGTTTTACGGTTACGGTTTGACGGTTATAGTTACGGTTACGGTTTTACGGTAACTGTTACGGTTTCACGGTTACGGTTTCGATTACGGTTTTACGGTTTTACGGTTTTAGGTTGCGGTCACGGTTTTACGGTTACGGTTACGATTACGGTTTTACGGTTATTGTTACGGTTACGGTTTTTATGGTTACGGTTTGACGGTTATTGTTACGGTTACGGTATTACGGTAACTGTTACGGTTTTACGGTTACGGTTTCGATTACGGTTTTACGGTTTTACGGTTTTAGGTTGCGGTCACGGTTTTACGGTTACGGTTACGGTTACGGTTTTACGGTTATTGTTACGGTTACGGTTTTTACGGTTACGGTTTTACGCTAACGGTTTTACGGTTATGGTTTTACGGTTACGGTTTTACGGTTACGGTTTTACGGTTTTACCGTTATGATTTTACGGTTACGGTTTTACGGTTACGGTTTTAGATAACAGTCACGGTTTTATGGTTACGGTTACGGTTACGGTTTTATGGTAACTGTTAAGGTTTTACGGTTACGGTTTTACGGTTACAGTTTTACGGTTACGG
Organism: Parapristionchus giblindavisi; assembly: GCA_943737045.1. Classification (NCBI taxonomy): domain Eukaryota; kingdom Metazoa; phylum Nematoda; class Chromadorea; order Rhabditida; family Diplogasteridae; genus Parapristionchus; species Parapristionchus giblindavisi. Next base: position 12,818 of record CALSFV010000566.1, read on the forward strand.
TTTTACGGTTACGGTTTTACGGTTTTACGGTTACGGTTTGACGGTTATAGTTACGGTTACGGTTTTACGGTAACTGTTACGGTTTCACGGTTACGGTTTCGATTACGGTTTTACGGTTTTACGGTTTTAGGTTGCGGTCACGGTTTTACGGTTACGGTTACGATTACGGTTTTACGGTTATTGTTACGGTTACGGTTTTTATGGTTACGGTTTGACGGTTATTGTTACGGTTACGGTATTACGGTAACTGTTACGGTTTTACGGTTACGGTTTCGATTACGGTTTTACGGTTTTACGGTTTTAGGTTGCGGTCACGGTTTTACGGTTACGGTTACGGTTACGGTTTTACGGTTATTGTTACGGTTACGGTTTTTACGGTTACGGTTTTACGCTAACGGTTTTACGGTTATGGTTTTACGGTTACGGTTTTAAGGTTTTACGGATGCGGTTTTACGGTTATTGTTACGGTTACGGTTACGGTTTTACGGTAACTGTTACGGTTTTACGGTTACGGTTTTACAGTTACAGTTTTACGGTTACGGTTTTACGGTTACGGTTTTACGGATACGGTTTTACGGTTTTAGGTGACGGTCACGGTTTTACGGTCACGGTTAAGGTTTTACGGTTACGGTTATTGTTACGGTTACGGTTACGGTCACGGTTACGGTTTTACTGATCCTTGTTTCTTGCAAAGTTCATAAAGCCTAGCCCGACTAAAAGATAAGCAGGCAGCCCATTGCAACCGCCTCAATCTGTTTTACGGTTTTACGCTTTTACGGTTACGGTTACGGTTTTACGGATACGGTTACGGATTAGGCTTGGCCCCAGGCGGGACCGAAGGTTGCCGAAGCGATCTCGATTACGGTTTTACGGTTTTACGGTTTTAGGTTGCGGTCACGGTTTTACGGTTACGGTTACGGTTACGGTTTTACGGTTATTGTTACGGTTACGGTTTTTGCGGTTACGGTTCTACGCTTACGGTTTTACGGTTACGGTTTTACGGTTTTACCGTTATGATTTTACGGTTACGGTTTTACGGTTACGGTTTTAGATAACAGTCACGGTTTTATGGTTACGGTTACGGTTACGGTTTTATGGTAACTGTTAAGGTTTTACGGTTACGGTTTTACGGTTACGGTTTGACGGTTATAGTTACGGTTACGGTTTTACGGTAACTGGGGTGGTATTCTTTCGTCGATTTCGGCAATGCCGAAATTTTCGGCTTGACGAAATATTTCGCGGCTTGCCGAAATATTTTGCGGATTGCCTACAATGAACACTCGAATCTCGCAAAAGACACGAGCTTGGGAGGGGGAATGTACCACCGATCATCCGCATGACAACTTATAAATTAACCACCACACTATGTTGCTTCATTTAATTCTCTATCATTTCTCTTCCTAGTACCTAGTAATTTTAATTCTCATTCTTTTCGATTCCTCTCTCATTCATCATTTCACCCTTTATTCCCTTCGCCGGTCGGTTGGTCGTGATGCTGAGATGCCGCTCAAGGAAAGAACAAATATAAAAAATGAAAACCATGTCTTGCCGAAATCCCTTTGTTCTCCCCTCAAATATTTAGGCTTTCGAAAAAGTGCGCCGAATTTTTCTCTTACGATGTCTGAATCATTTTGTCGAATATTTCGGCATTCGGAACGCCTCTCTCATTTTCGGCAGACCGCTCTATCTCTCAACATGTGCGCGAAATATATTTTGGAATGCCGAAAAATATTTCGGCATGTGCCGAAATTGACGAAAGAATACCGCCCCTGTTACGGTTTCACGGTTACGGTTTCGATTACGGTTTTACGGTTTTACGGTTTTAGGTTGCGGTCACGGTTTTACGGTTACGGTTACGATTACGGTTTTACGGTTATTGTTACGGTTACGGTTTTTATGGTTACGGTTTGACGGTTATTGTTACGGTTACGGTATTACGGTAACTGTTACGGTTTTACGGTTACGGTTTCGATTACGGTTTTACGGTTTTACGGTTTTAGGTTGCGGCCACGGTTTTACGGTTACGGTTACGGTTACGGTTTTACGGTTATTGTTACGGTTACGGTTTTTACGGTTACGGTTTTACGCTAACGGTTTTACGGTTATGGTTTTACGGTTACGGTTTTACGGTTACGGTTTTACGGTTTTACCGTTATGATTTTACGGTTACGGTTTTACGGTTACGGTTTTAGATAACAGTCACGGTTTTATGGTTACGGTTACGGTTACGGTTTTATGGTAACTGTTAAGGTTTTACGGTTACGGTTTTACGGTTACAGTTTTACGGTTACGGTTTTACGGTTACGGTTTTACGGTTTTACGGTTACGGTTTGACGGTTATAGTTACGGTTACGGTTTTACGGTAACTGTTACGGTTTCACGGTTACGGTTTCGATTACGGTTTTACGGTTTTACGGTTTTAGGTTGCGGTCACGGTTTTACGGTTACGGTTACGATTACGGTTTTACGGTTATTGTTACGGTTACGGTTTTTATGGTTACGGTTTGACGGTTATTGTTACGGTTACGGTATTACGGTAACTGTTACGGTTTTACGGTTACGGTTTCGATTACGGTTTTACGGTTTTACGGTTTTAGGTTGCGGTCACGGTTTTACGGTTACGGTTACGGTTACGGTTTTACGGTTATTGTTACGGTTACGGTTTTTACGGTTACGGTTTTACGCTAACGGTTTTACGGTTATGGTTTTACGGTTACGGTTTTACGGTTACGGTTTTACGGTTTTACCGTTATGATTTTACGGTTACGGTTTTACGGTTACGGTTTTAGATAACAGTCACGGTTTTATGGTTACGGTTACGGTTACGGTTTTATGGTAACTGTTAAGGTTTTACGGTTACGGTTTTACGGTTACAGTTTTACGGTTACGGTTTTACGGTTACGGTTTTACGGTTTTACGGTTACGGTTTGACGGTTATAGTTACGGTTACGGTTTTACGGTAACTGTTACGGTTTCACGGTTACGGTTTCGATTACGGTTTTACGGTTTTACGGTTTTAGGTTGCGGTCACGGTTTTACGGTTACGGTTACGATTACGGTTTTACGGTTATTGTTACGGTTACGGTTTTTATGGTTACGGTTTGACGGTTATTGTTACGGTTACGGTATTACGGTAACTGTTACGGTTTTACGGTTACGGTTTCGATTACGGTTTTACGGTTTTACGGTTTTAGGTTGCGGTCACGGTTTTACGGTTACGGTTACGGTTACGGTTTTACGGTTATTGTTACGGTTACGGTTTTTACGGTTACGGTTTTACGCTAACGGTTTTACGGTTATGGTTTTACGGTTACGGTTTTAAGGTTTTACGGATGCGGTTTTACGGTTATTGTTACGGTTACGGTTACGGTTTTACGGTAACTGTTACGGTTTTACGGTTACGGTTTTACAGTTACAGTTTTACGGTTACGGTTTTACGGTTACGGTTTTACGGATACGGTTTTACGGTTTTAGGTGACGGTCACGGTTTTACGGTCACGGTTAAGGTTTTACGGTTACGGTTATTGTTACGGTTACGGTTACGGTCACGGTTACGGTTTTACTGATCCTTGTTTCTTGCAAAGTTCATAAAGCCTAGCCCGACTAAAAGATAAGCAGGCAGCCCATTGCAACCGCCTCAATCTGTTTTACGGTTTTACGCTTTTACGGTTACGGTTACGGTTTTACGGATACGGTTACGGATTAGGCTTGGCCCCAGGCGGGACCGAAGGTTGCCGAAGCGATCTCGATTACGGTTTTACGGTTTTACGGTTTTAGGTTGCGGTCACGGTTTTACGGTTACGGTTACGGTTACGGTTTTACGGTTATTGTTACGGTTACGGTTTTTGCGGTTACGGTTCTACGCTTACGGTTTTACGGTTACGGTTTTACGGTTTTACCGTTATGAGTTTTACGGATTTACGGATTAGGCTTGGCCCCAGGCGGGACCGAAGGTTGCCGAAGCGATCTCGATTACGGTTTTACGGTTTTACGGTTTTTTGCGGTCACGGTTTTACGGTTACGGTTACGGTTACGGTTTTACGGTTATTGTTACGGTTACGGTTTTTACGGTTACGGTTCTACGCTTACGGTTTTACGGTTACGGTTTTACGGTTTTACCGTTATGATTTTACGGTTACGGTTTTTTACGGTTACACGGTTTTACGGTTACGGTTTTATTAACTGTTAAGGTTTTACGGTTACGGTTTTACGGTTTTTTACGGTTTTACGGTTACGGTTTTACGGTTACGGTTTGACGGTTATAGTTACGGTTACGGTTTTACGGTAACTGGGGTGGTATTCTTTCGTCGATTTCGGCAATGCCGAAATTTTCGGCTTGACGAAATATTTCGCGGCTTGCCGAAATATTTTGCGGATTGCCTACAATGAACACTCGAATCTCGCAAAAGACACGAGCTTGGGAGGGGGAATGTACCACCGATCATCCGCATGACAACTTATAAATTAACCACCACACTATGTTGCTTCATTTAATTCTCTATCATTTCTCTTCCTAGTACCTAGTAATTTTAATTCTCATTCTTTTCGATTCCTCTCTCATTCATCATTTCACCCTTTATTCCCTTCGCCGGTCGGTTGGTCGTGATGCTGAGATGCCGCTCAAGGAAAGAACAAATATAAAAAATGAAAACCATGTCTTGCCGAAATCCCTTTGTTCTCCCCTCAAATATTTAGGCTTTCGAAAAAGTGCGCCGAATTTTTCTCTTACGATGTCTGAATCATTTTGTCGAATATTTCGGCATTCGGAACGCCTCTCTCATTTTCGGCAGACCGCTCTATCTCTCAACATGTGCGCGAAATATATTTTGGAATGCCGAAAAATATTTCGGCATGTGCCGAAATTGACGAAAGAATACCGCCCCTGTTACGGTTTCACGGTTACGGTTTCGATTACGGTTTTACGGTTTTACGGTTTTAGGTTGCGGTCACGGTTTTACGGTTACGGTTACGATTACGGTTTTACGGTTATTGTTACGGTTACGGTTTTTATGGTTACGGTTTGACGGTTATTGTTACGGTTACGGTATTACGGTAACTGTTACGGTTTTACGGTTACGGTTTCGATTACGGTTTTACGGTTTTACGGTTTTAGGTTGCGGCCACGGTTTTACGGTTACGGTTACGGTTACGGTTTTACGGTTATTGTTACGGTTACGGTTTTTACGGTTACGGTTTTACGCTAACGGTTTTACGGTTACGGTTTTACGGTTACGGTTTTACGGTTACGGTTTTACGGTTACGGTTTTAAGGTTTTACGGATGCGGTTTTACGGTTATTGTTACGGTTACGGTTACGGTTTTACGGTAACTGTTACGGTTTTACGGTTACGGTTTTACAGTTACAGTTTTACGGTTACGGTTTTACGGTTACGGTTTTACGGATACGGTTTTACGGTTTTAGGTTACGGTCACGGTTTTACGGTCACGGTTAAGGTTTTACGGTTACGGTTTTACGATTACGGTTATTGTTACGGTTACGGTTACGGTTACGGTTTTACTGATCCTTGTTTCTTGCAAAGTTCATAAAGCCTAGCCCGACTAAAAGATAAGCATGCAGCCCATTGCAACCGCTTCAATCTGTTTTACGGTTTTACGCTTTTACGGTTACGGTTACGGTTTTACGGATACGGTTACGGATTAGGCTTGGCCCCAGGCGGGACCGAAGGTTGCCGAAGCGATCTCGATTACGGTTTTACGGTTTTACGGTTTTAGGTTGCGGTCACGGTTTTACGGTTACGGTTACGGTTACGGTTTTACGGTTATTGTTACGGTTACGGTTTTTACGGTTACGGTTTTACGCTTACGGTTTTACGGTTACGGTGTTACGGTTTTACCGTTACGGTTTTACGGTTACGGTTTTACGGTTACGGTTTCGATTACGGTTTTACGGTTTTGCGGTTTTAGATAACAGTCACGGTTTAATGGTTACGGTTACGGTTACGGTTTTATGGAAACTGTTAAGGTTTTACGGTTACGGTTTTACGGTTACAGTTTTTCGGTTACGGTTTTACGGTTACGGTTTTACGGTTTTACGGTTACGGTTTTACGGTTATTGTTACGGTTACGGTTTTTATGGTTACGGTTTGACGGTTATTGTTACGGTTACGGTATTACGGTAACTGTTACGGTTTTACGGTTACGGTTTCGATTACGGTTTTACGGTTTTACGGTTTTAGGTTGCGGCCACGGTTTTACGGTTACGGTTACGGTTACGGTTTTACGGTTATTGTTACGGTTACGGTTTTTACGGTTACGGTTTTACGGTTATTGTTACGGTTACGATTTTACGGTTACGGTTTTACACTTACGGTTTTACGGTTACGGTGTTACGGTTTTACGGTTACGGTTTTACGGTTACGGTTTCGATTACGGTTTTACGGTTTTACGGTTTTAGATAACAGTAACGGTTTAATGGTTACGGTTACGGTTACGGTTTTATGGAAACTGTTAAGGTTTTACGGTTACGGTTTTACGGTTACAGTTTTACGGTTACGGTTTTACGGTTACGGTTTTACGGTTTTACGGTTACGGTTTTACGGTTATTGTTACGGTTACGGTTTTACGGTAACTGTTACGGTTTTACGGTTACGGTTTCGATTACGGTTTTACGGTTTTACGGTTTTAGGTTGCGGTCACGGTTTTACGGTTACGGTTACGGTTACGGTTTTACGGTTATTGTTACGGTTACGGTTTTTACGGTTACGGTTTTACGCTAACGGTTTTACGGTTACGGTTTTACGGTTACGGTTTTACGGTTACGGTTTTAAGGTTTTACGGATGCGGTTTTACGGTTATTGTTACGGTTACGGTTACGGTTTTACGGTAACTGTTACGGTTTTACGGTTACGGTTTTACAGTTACAGTTTTACGGTTACGGTTTTACGGTTACGGTTTTACGGATACGGTTTTACGGTTTTAGGTTACGGTCACGGTTTTACGGTCACGGTTAAGGTTTTACGGTTACGGTTTTAAGATTACGGTTATTGTTACGGTTACGGTTACGGTTACGGTTTTACTGATCCTTGTTTCTTGCAAAGTTCATAAAGCCTAGCCCGACTAAAAGATAAGCAGGCAGCCCATTGCAACCGCCTCAATCTGTTTTACGGTTTTACGCTTTTACGGTTACGGTTACGGTTTTACGGATACGGTTACGGATTAGGCTTGGCCCCAGGCGGGACCGAAGGTTGCCGAAGCGATCTCGATTACGGTTTTACGGTTTTACGGTTTTAGGTTGCGGTCACGGTTTTACGGTTACGGTTACGGTTACGGTTTTACGGTTATTGTTACGGTTACGGTTTTTACGGTTACGGTTTTACGCTTACGGTTTTACGGTTACGGTGTTACGGTTTTACCGTTACGGTTTTACGGTTACGGTTTTACGGTTACGGTTTCGATTACGGTTTTACGGTTTTACGGTTTTAGATAACAGTCACGGTTTAATGGTTCACGGTTTAATGGTTACGGTTACGGTTTTATGGAAACTGTTAAGGTTTTACGGTTACGGTTTTACGGTTACAGTTTTTCGGTTACGGTTTTACGGTTACGGTTTTACGGTTTTACGGTTACGGTTTTACGGTTATTGTTACGGTTACGGTTTTTACGGTTACGGTTCTACGCTTACGGTTTTACGGTTATTGTTACGGTTACGGTTTTTATGGTTACGGTTTGACGGTTATTGTTACGGTTACGGTATTACGGTAACTGTTACGGTTTTACGGTTACGGTTTCGATTACGGTTTTACGGTTTTACGGTTTTAGGTTGCGGCCACGGTTTTACGGTTACGGTTACGGTTACGGTTTTACGGTTATTGTTACGGTTACGGTTTTTACGGTTACGGTTTTACGGTTACGCTTTTACGGTTACGGTTTTACGGTTACGGTTTTACGGTTACGGTTTTAAGGTTTTACGGATGCGGTTTTACGGTTATTGTTACGGTTACGGTTACGGTTTTATGGTAACTGTTACGGTTTTACGGTTACGGTTTTACAGTTACAGTTTTACGGTTACGGTTTTACGGTTACGGTTTTACGGATACGGTTTTACGGTTTTAGGTTACGGTCACGGTTTTACGGTCACGGTTAAGGTTTTACGGTTACGGTTTTACGATTACGGTTATTGTTACGGTTACGGTTACGGTTACGGTTTTACTGATCCTTGTTTCTTGCAAAGTTCATAAAGCCTAGCCCGACTAAAAGATAAACAGGCAGCCCATTGCAACCGCCTCAATCTGTTTTACGGTTTTACGGTTTTACGGTTACGGTTACGGTTTTACGGATACGGTTACGGATTAGGCTTGGCCCCAGGCGGGACCGAAGGATGCCGAAGCGATCTCGATTACGGTTTTACGGTTTTACGGTTTTAGGTTGCGGTCACGGTTTTACGGTTACGGTTACGGTTACGGTTTTACGGTTATTGTTACGGTTACGGTTTTACGGTTACGGTTTTACACTTACGGTTTTACGGTTACGGTGTTACGGTTTTACGGTTACGGTTTTACGGTTACGGTTTCGACTACGGTTTTACGGTTTTACGGTTTTAGATAACAGTAACGGTTTAATGGTTACGGTTACGGTTACGGTTTTATGGAAACTGTTACGGTTTTACGGTTACGGTTTTACGGTTACAGTTTTACGGTTACGGTTTTACGGTTTTACGGTTTTACGGTTTTTACGGTTTTTACGGTTATTGTTACGGTTACGGTTTTACGGTAACTGTTACGGTTTTACGGTTACGGTTTCGATTACGGTTTTACGGTTTTACGGTTTTAGGTTGCGGTCACGGTTTTACGGTTACGGTTACGGTTACGGTTTTACGGTTATTGTTACGGTTACGGTTTTTACGGTTACGGTTTTACGCTAACGGTTTTACGGTTACGGTTTTACGGTTACGGTTTTACGGTTACGGTTTTAAGGTTTTACGGATGCGGTTTTACGGTTATTGTTACGGTTACGGTTACGGTTTTACGGTAACTGTTACGGTTTTACGGTTACGGTTTTACAGTTACAGTTTTACGGTTACGGTTTTACGGTTACGGTTTTACGGATACGGTTTTACGGTTTTAGGTTACGGTCACGGTTTTACGGTCACGGTTAAGGTTTTACGGTTACGGTTTTACGATTACGGTTATTGTTACGGTTACGGTTACGGTTACGGTTTTACTGATCCTTGTTTCTTGCAAAGTTCATAAAGCCTAGCCCGACTAAAAGATAAGCAGGCAGCCCATTGCAACCGCCTCAATCTGTTTTACGGTTTTACGCTTTTACGGTTACGGTTACGGTTTTACGGATACGGTTACGGATTAGGCTTGGCCCCAGGCGGGACCGAAGGTTGCCGAAGCGATCTCGATTACGGTTTTACGGTTTTACGGTTTTAGGTTGCGGTCACGGTTTTACGGTTACGGTTACGGTTACGGTTTTACGGTTATTGTTACGGTTACGGTTTTACGTTACGGTTTTACGGTTACGGTGTTACGGTTTTACCGTTACGGTTTTACGGTTACGGTTTTACGGTTACGGTTTCGATTACGGTTTTACGGTTTTACGGTTTTAGATATCAGTCACGGTTTAATGGTTACGGTTACGGTTACGGTTTTATGGTAACTGTTAAGGTTTTACGGTTACGGTTTTACGGTTACAGTTTTACGGTTACGGTTTTACGGTTACGGTTTTACGGTTTTACGGTTACGGTTTTACGGTTATTGTTACGGTTACGGTTTTACGGTAACTGTTACGGTTTTACGGTTACGGTTTCGATTACGGTTTTACGGTTTTACGGTTTTAGGTTGCGGTCACGGTTTTACGGTTACGGTTACGGTTACGGTTTTACGGTTATTGTTACGGTTACGGTTTTTACGGTTACGGTTTGACGGTTATTGTTACGGTTACGGTTTTACGGCAACTATTACGGTTTTACGGTTACGGTTTCGATTACGGTTTTACGGTTTTACGGTTTTAGGTTGCGGTCACGGTTTTACGGTTACGGTTACGGTTACGGTTTTACGGTTATTGTTACGGTTACGGTTTTTACGGTTACGTTTTTACGCTAACGGTTTTACGGTTACGGTTTTACGGTTACGGTTTTACGGTTACGGTTTTAAGGTTTTACGGATGCGGTTTTACGGTTATTGTTACGGTTACGGTTACGGTTTTACGGTAACTGTTACGGTTTTACGGTTACGGTTTTACAGTTACAGTTTTACGGTTACGGTTTTACGGTTACGGTTTTACGGATACGGTTTTACGGTTTTAGGTTACGGTCACGGTTTTACGGTCACGGTTAAGGTTTTACGGTTACGGTTTTACGATTACGGTTATTGTTACGGTTACGGTTACGGTTACGGTTTTACTGATCCTTGTTTCTTGCAAAGTTCATAAAGCCTAGCCCGACTAAAAGATAAGCAGGCAGCCCATTGCAACCGCCTCAATCTGTTTTACGGTTTTACGCTTTTACGGTTACGGTAACGGTTTTACGGATACGGTTACGGATTAGGTTTGGCCCCAGGCGGGACCGAAGGTTGCCGAAGCGATCTCGATTACGGTTTTACGGTTTTACGGTTTTAGGTTGCGGTCACGGTTTTACGGTTACGGTTACGGTTACGGTTTTACGGTTATTGTTACGGTTACGGTTTTTACGGTTACGGTTTTACGCTTACGGTTTTACGGTTACGGTTTTACGGTTTTACCGTTACGGTTTTACGGTTACAGTTTTACGGTTACAGTTTTACGGTTACGGTTTTACGGTTTTACGGTTACGGTTTGACGGTTATCGTTACGGTTACGGTTTTACGGTAACTGTTACGGTTTCACGGTTACGGTTTCGATTACGGTTTTACGGTTTTAGGTTGCGGTCACGGTTTTACGGTTACGATTACGGTTTTACGGTTATTGTTACGGTTACGGTTTTTATGGTTACGGTTTGACGGTTATTGTTACGGTTACGGTATTACGGTAACTGTTACGGTTTTACGGTTACGGTTTCGATTACGGTTTTACGGTTTTACGGTTTTAGGTTGCGGTCACGGTTTTACGGTTACGGTTACGGTTACGGTTTTACGGTTATTGTTACGGTTACGGTTTTTACGGTTACGGTTTTACGCTAACGGTTTTACGGTTACGGTTTTACGGTTACGGTTTTACGGTTACGGTTTTAAGGTTTTACGGATGCGGTTTTACGGTTATTGTTACGGTTACGGTTACGGTTTTACGGTAACTGTTACGGTTTTACGGTTACGGTTTTACAGTTACAGTTTTACGGTTACGGTTTTACGGTTACGGTTTTACGGATACGGTTTTACGGTTTTAGGTGACGGTCACGGTTTTACGGTCACGGTTAAGGTTTTACGGTTACGGTTATTGTTACGGTTACGGTTACGGTCACGGTTACGGTTTTACTGATCCTTGTTTCTTGCAAAGTTCATAAAGCCTAGCCCGACTAAAAGATAAGCAGGCAGCCCATTGCAACCGCCTCAATCTGTTTTACGGTTTTACGCTTTTACGGTTACGGTTACGGTTTTACGGATACGGTTACGGATTAGGCTTGGCCCCAGGCGGGACCGAAGGTTGCCGAAGCGATCTCGATTACGGTTTTACGGTTTTACGGTTTTAGGTTGCGGTCACGGTTTTACGGTTACGGTTACGGTTACGGTTTTACGGTTATTGTTACGGTTACGGTTTTTGCGGTTACGGTTCTACGCTTACGGTTTTACGGTTACGGTTTTACGGTTTTACCGTTATGATTTTACGGTTACGGTTTTACGGTTACGGTTTTAGATAACAGTCACGGTTTTATGGTTACGGTTACGGTTACGGTTTTATGGTAACTGTTAAGGTTTTACGGTTACGGTTTTACGGTTACAGTTTTACGGTTACGGTTTTACGGTTACGGTTTTACGGTTTTACGGTTACGGTTTGACGGTTATAGTTACGGTTACGGTTTTACGGTAACTGTTACGGTTTCACGGTTACGGTTTCGATTACGGTTTTACGGTTTTACGGTTTTAGGTTGCGGTCACGGTTTTACGGTTACGGTTACGATTACGGTTTTACGGTTATTGTTACGGTTACGGTTTTTATGGTTACGGTTTGACGGTTATTGTTACGGTTACGGTATTACGGTAACTGTTACGGTTTTACGGTTACGGTTTCGATTACGGTTTTACGGTTTTACGGTTTTAGGTTGCGGCCACGGTTTTACGGTTACGGTTACGGTTACGGTTTTACGGTTATTGTTACGGTTACGGTTTTTACGGTTACGGTTTTACGCTAACGGTTTTACGGTTACGGTTTTACGGTTACGGTTTTACGGTTACGGTTTTACGGTTACGGTTTTAAGGTTTTACGGATGCGGTTTTACGGTTATTGTTACGGTTACGGTTACGGTTTTACGGTAACTGTTACGGTTTTACGGTTACGGTTTTACAGTTACAGTTTTACGGTTACGGTTTTACGGTTACGGTTTTACGGATACGGTTTTACGGTTTTAGGTTACGGTCACGGTTTTACGGTCACGGTTAAGGTTTTACGGTTACGGTTTTACGATTACGGTTATTGTTACGGTTACGGTTACGGTTACGGTTTTACTGATCCTTGTTTCTTGCAAAGTTCATAAAGCCTAGCCCGACTAAAAGATAAGCAGGCAGCCCATTGCAACCGCCTCAATCTGTTTTACGGTTTTACGCTTTTACGGTTACGGTTACGGTTTTACGGATACGGTTACGGATTAGGCTTGGCCCCAGGCGGGACCGAAGGTTGCCGAAGCGATCTCGATTACGGTTTTACGGTTTTACGGTTTTAGGTTGCGGTCACGGTTTTACGGTTACGGTTACGGTTACGGTTTTACGGTTATTGTTACGGTTACGGTTTTTACGGTTACGGTTTTACGCTTACGGTTTTACGGTTACGGTGTTACGGTTTTACCGTTACGGTTTTACGGTTACGGTTTTACGGTTACGGTTTCGATTACGGTTTTACGGTTTTGCGGTTTTAGATAACAGTCACGGTTTAATGGTTACGGTTACGGTTACGGTTTTATGGAAACTGTTAAGGTTTTACGGTTACGGTTTTACGGTTACAGTTTTTCGGTTACGGTTTTACGGTTACGGTTTTACGGTTTTACGGTTACGGTTTTACGGTTATTGTTACGGTTACGGTTTTTATGGTTACGGTTTGACGGTTATTGTTACGGTTACGGTATTACGGTAACTGTTACGGTTTTACGGTTACGGTTTCGATTACGGTTTTACGGTTACGGTTTCGGTTACGGTTTTACGGTTTTACGGTTTTAGATAACAGTAACGGTTTAATGGTTACGGTTACGGTTACGGTTTTATGGAAACTGTTACGGTTTTACGGTTACGGTTTTACGGTTACAGTTTTACGGTTACGGTTTTACGGTTTTACGGTTTTACGGTTTTACGGTTTTACGGTTACGGTTTTACGGTTACGGTTACGGTTACGGTTTTACGGTTATTGTTACGGTTACGGTTTTTACGGTTACGGTTTGACGGTTATTGTTACGGTTACGGTTTTACGGCAACTATTACGGTTTTACGGTTACGGTTTCGATTACGGTTTTACGGTTTTACGGTTTTAGGTTGCGGTCACGGTTTTACGGTTACGGTTACGGTTACGGTTTTACGGTTATTGTTACGGTTACGGTTTTTACGGTTACGGTTTTACGCTAACGGTTTTACGGTTACGGTTTTACGGTTACGGTTTTACGGTTACGGTTTTAAGGTTTTACGGATGCGGTTTTACGGTTATTGTTACGGTTACGGTTACGGTTTTACGGTAACTGTTACGGTTTTACGGTTACGGTTTTACAGTTACAGTTTTACGGTTACGGTTTTACGGTTACGGTTTTACGGATACGGTTTTACGGTTTTAGGTTACGGTCACGGTTTTACGGTCACGGTTAAGGTTTTACGGTTACGGTTTTACGATTACGGTTATTGTTACGGTTACGGTTACGGTTACGGTTTTACTGATCCTTGTTTCTTGCAAAGTTCATAAAGCCTAGCCCGACTAAAAGATAAGCAGGCAGCCCATTGCAACCGCCTCAATCTGTTTTACGGTTTTACGCTTTTACGGTTACGGTAACGGTTTTACGGATACGGTTACGGATTAGGTTTGGCCCCAGGCGGGACCGAAGGTTGCCGAAGCGATCTCGATTACGGTTTTACGGTTTTACGGTTTTAGGTTGCGGTCACGGTTTTACGGTTACGGTTACGGTTACGGTTTTACGGTTATTGTTACGGTTACGGTTTTTACGGTTACGGTTTTACGCTTACGGTTTTACGGTTACGGTTTTACGGTTTTACCGTTACGGTTTTACGGTTACAGTTTTACGGTTACAGTTTTACGGTTACGGTTTTACGGTTTTACGGTTACGGTTTGACGGTTATCGTTACGGTTACGGTTTTACGGTAACTGTTACGGTTTCACGGTTACGGTTTCGATTACGGTTTTACGGTTTTAGGTTGCGGTCACGGTTTTACGGTTACGATTACGGTTTTACGGTTATTGTTACGGTTACGGTTTTTATGGTTACGGTTTGACGGTTATTGTTACGGTTACGGTATTACGGTAACTGTTACGGTTTTACGGTTACGGTTTCGATTACGGTTTTACGGTTTTACGGTTTTAGGTTGCGGTCACGGTTTTACGGTTACGGTTACGGTTACGGTTTTACGGTTATTGTTACGGTTACGGTTTTTACGGTTACGGTTTTACGCTAACGGTTTTACGGTTACGGTTTTACGGTTACGGTTTTACGGTTACGGTTTTAAGGTTTTACGGATGCGGTTTTACGGTTATTGTTACGGTTACGGTTACGGTTTTACGGTAACTGTTACGGTTTTACGGTTACGGTTTTACAGTTACAGTTTTACGGTTACGGTTTTACGGTTACGGTTTTACGGATACGGTTTTACGGTTTTAGGTGACGGTCACGGTTTTACGGTCACGGTTAAGGTTTTACGGTTACGGTTATTGTTACGGTTACGGTTACGGTTACGGTTACGGTTTTACTGATCCTTGTTTCTTGCAAAGTTCATAAAGCCTAGCCCGACTAAAAGATAAGCAGGCAGCCCATTGCAACCGCCTCAATCTGTTTTACGGTTTTACGCTTTTACGGTTACGGTTACGGTTTTACGGATACGGTTACGGATTAGGCTTGGCCCCAGGCGGGACCGAAGGTTGCCGAAGCGATCTCGATTACGGTTTTACGGTTTTACGGTTTTAGGTTGCGGTCACGGTTTTACGGTTACGGTTACGGTTACGGTTTTACGGTTATTGTTACGGTTACGGTTTTTACGGTTACGGTTTTACGCTTACGGTTTTACGGTTACGGTTTTACGGTTTTACGTTATGATTTTACGGTTACGGTTTTTTACGGTTTTAGATAACAGTCACGGTTTTATGGTTACGGTTACGGTTACGGTTTTATGGTAACTGTTAAGGTTTTACGGTTACGGTTTTACGGTTACAGTTTTACGGTTACGGTTTTACGGTTACGGTTTTACGGTTTTACGGTTACGGTTTGACGGTTATAGTTACGGTTACGGTTTTACGGTAACTGTTACGGTTTCACGGTTACGGTTTCGATTACGGTTTTACGGTTTTACGGTTTTAGGTTGCGGTCACGGTTTTACGGTTACGGTTACGATTACGGTTTTACGGTTATTGTTACGGTTACGGTTTTTATGGTTACGGTTTGACGGTTATTGTTACGGTTACGGTATTACGGTAACTGTTACGGTTTTACGGTTACGGTTTCGATTACGGTTTTACGGTTTTACGGTTTTAGGTTGCGGCCACGGTTTTACGGTTACGGTTACGGTTACGGTTTTACGGTTATTGTTACGGTTACGGTTTTTACGGTTACGGTTTTACGCTAACGGTTTTACGGTTACGGTTTTACGGTTACGGTTTTACGGTTACGGTTTTAAGGTTTTACGGATGCGGTTTTACGGTTATTGTTACGGTTACGGTTACGGTTTTACGGTAACTGTTACGGTTTTACGGTTACGGTTTTACAGTTACAGTTTTACGGTTACGGTTTTACGGTTACGGTTTTACGGATACGGTTTTACGGTTTTAGGTTACGGTCACGGTTTTACGGTCACGGTTAAGGTTTTACGGTTACGGTTTTACGATTACGGTTATTGTTACGGTTACGGTTACGGTTACGGTTTTACTGATCCTTGTTTCTTGCAAAGTTCATAAAGCCTAGCCCGACTAAAAGATAAGCAGGCAGCCCATTGCAACCGCCTCAATCTGTTTTACGGTTTTACGCTTTTACGGTTACGGTTACGGTTTTACGGATACGGTTACGGATTAGGCTTGGCCCCAGGCGGGACCGAAGGTTGCCGAAGCGATCTCGATTACGGTTTTACGGTTTTACGGTTTTAGGTTGCGGTCACGGTTTTACGGTTACGGTTACGGTTACGGTTTTACGGTTATTGTTACGGTTACGGTTTTTACGGTTACGGTTTTACGCTTACGGTTTTACGGTTACGGTGTTACGGTTTTACCGTTACGGTTTAACGGTTACGGTTTTACGGTTACGGTTTCGATTACGGTTTTACGGTTTTGCGGTTTTAGATAACAGTCACGGTTTAATGGTTACGGTTACGGTTACGGTTTTATGGAAACTGTTAAGGTTTTACGGTTACGGTTTTACGGTTACAGTTTTTCGGTTACGGTTTTACGGTTACGGTTTTACGGTTTTACGGTTACGGTTTTACGGTTATTGTTACGGTTACGGTTTTTATGGTTACGGTTTGACGGTTATTGTTACGGTTACGGTATTACGGTAACTGTTACGGTTTTACGGTTACGGTTTCGATTACGGTTTTACGGTTACGGTTTCGACTACGGTTTTACGGTTTTACGGTTTTAGATAACAGTAACGGTTTAATGGTTACGGTTACGGTTACGGTTTTATGGAAACTGTTAAGGTTTTACGGTTACGGTTTTACGGTTACAGTTTTACGGTTACGGTTTTACGGTTACGGTTTTACGGTTTTTACGGTTACGGTTTGACGGTTATTGTTACGGTTACGGTTTTACGGTAACTGTTACGGTTTTACGGTTACGGTTTCGATTACGGTTTTACGGTTTTACGGTTTTAGGTTGCGGTCACGGTTTTACGGTTACGGTTACGGTTACGGTTTTACGGTTATTGTTACGGTTACGGTTTTTACGGTTACGGTTTTACGCTAACGGTTTTACGGTTACGGTTTTACGGTTACGGTTTTACGGTTACGGTTTTAAGGTTTTACGGATGCGGTTTTACGGTTATTGTTACGGTTACGGTTACGGTTTTACGGTAACTGTTACGGTTTTACGGTTACGGTTTTACAGTTACAGTTTTACGGTTACGGTTTTACGGTTACGGTTTTACGGATACGGTTTTACGGTTTTAGGTTACGGTCACGGTTTTACGGTCACGGTTAAGGTTTTACGGTTACGGTTTTACGATTACGGTTATTGTTACGGTTACGGTTACGGTTACGGTTTTACTGATCCTTGTTTCTTGCAAAGTTCATAAAGCCTAGCCCGACTAAAAGATAAGCAGGCAGCCCATTGCAACCGCCTCAATCTGTTTTACGGTTTTACGCTTTTACGGTTACGGTTACGGTTTTACGGATACGGTTACGGATTAGGCTTGGCCCCAGGCGGGACCGAAGGTTGCCGAAGCGATCTCGATTACGGTTTTACGGTTTTACGGTTTTAGGTTGCGGTCACGGTTTTACGGTTACGGTTACGGTTACGGTTTTACGGTTATTGTTACGGTTACGGTTTTACGGTTACGGTTTTACGGTTACGGTGTTACGGTTTTACCGTTACGGTTTTACGGTTACGGTTTTACGGTTACGGTTTCGATTACGGTTTTACGGTTTTACGGTTTTAGATATCAGTCACGGTTTAATGGTTACGGTTACGGTTACGGTTTTATGGTAACTGTTAAGGTTTTACGGTTACGGTTTTACGGTTACAGTTTTACGGTTACGGTTTTACGGTTACGGTTTTACGGTTTTACGGTTACGGTTTTACGGTTATTGTTACGGTTACGGTTTTACGGTAACTGTTACGGTTTTACGGTTACGGTTTCGATTACGGTTTTACGGTTTTACGGTTTTAGGTTGCGGTCACGGTTTTACGGTTACGGTTACGGTTACGGTTTTACGGTTATTGTTACGGTTACGGTTTTTACGGTTACGGTTTGACGGTTATTGTTACGGTTACGGTTTTACGGCAACTATTACGGTTTTACGGTTACGGTTTCGATTACGGTTTTACGGTTTTACGGTTTTAGGTTGCGGTCACGGTTTTACGGTTACGGTTACGGTTACGGTTTTACGGTTATTGTTACGGTTACGGTTTTTACGGTTACGGTTTTACGCTAACGGTTTTACGGTTACGGTTTTACGGTTACGGTTTTACGGTTACGGTTTTAAGGTTTTACGGATGCGGTTTTACGGTTATTGTTACGGTTACGGTTACGGTTTTACGGTAACTGTTACGGTTTTACGGTTACGGTTTTACAGTTACAGTTTTACGGTTACGGTTTTACGGTTACGGTTTTACGGATACGGTTTTACGGTTTTAGGTTACGGTCACGGTTTTACGGTCACGGTTAAGGTTTTACGGTTACGGTTTTACGATTACGGTTATTGTTACGGTTACGGTTACGGTTACGGTTTTACTGATCCTTGTTTCTTGCAAAGTTCATAAAGCCTAGCCCGACTAAAAGATAAGCAGGCAGCCCATTGCAACCGCCTCAATCTGTTTTACGGTTTTACGCTTTTACGGTTACGGTAACGGTTTTACGGATACGGTTACGGATTAGGTTTGGCCCCAGGCGGGACCGAAGGTTGCCGAAGCGATCTCGATTACGGTTTTACGGTTTTACGGTTTTAGGTTGCGGTCACGGTTTTACGGTTACGGTTACGGTTACGGTTTTACGGTTATTGTTACGGTTACGGTTTTTACGGTTACGGTTTTACGCTTACGGTTTTACGGTTACGGTTTTACGGTTTTACCGTTACGGTTTTACGGTTACAGTTTTACGGTTACAGTTTTACGGTTACGGTTTTACGGTTTTACGGTTACGGTTTGACGGTTATCGTTACGGTTACGGTTTTACGGTAACTGTTACGGTTTCACGGTTACGGTTTCGATTACGGTTTTACGGTTTTAGGTTGCGGTCACGGTTTTACGGTTACGATTACGGTTTTACGGTTATTGTTACGGTTACGGTTTTTATGGTTACGGTTTGACGGTTATTGTTACGGTTACGGTATTACGGTAACTGTTACGGTTTTACGGTTACGGTTTCGATTACGGTTTTACGGTTTTACGGTTTTAGGTTGCGGTCACGGTTTTACGGTTACGGTTACGGTTACGGTTTTACGGTTATTGTTACGGTTACGGTTTTTACGGTTACGGTTTTACGCTAACGGTTTTACGGTTACGGTTTTACGGTTACGGTTTTACGGTTACGGTTTTAAGGTTTTACGGATGCGGTTTTACGGTTATTGTTACGGTTACGGTTACGGTTTTACGGTAACTGTTACGGTTTTACGGTTACGGTTTTACAGTTACAGTTTTACGGTTACGGTTTTACGGTTACGGTTTTACGGATACGGTTTTACGGTTTTAGGTGACGGTCACGGTTTTACGGTCACGGTTAAGGTTTTACGGTTACGGTTATTGTTACGGTTACGGTTACGGTCACGGTTACGGTTTTACTGATCCTTGTTTCTTGCAAAGTTCATAAAGCCTAGCCCGACTAAAAGATAAGCAGGCAGCCCATTGCAACCGCCTCAATCTGTTTTACGGTTTTACGCTTTTACGGTTACGGTTACGGTTTTACGGATACGGTTACGGATTAGGCTTGGCCCCAGGCGGGACCGAAGGTTGCCGAAGCGATCTCGATTACGGTTTTACGGTTTTACGGTTTTAGGTTGCGGTCACGGTTTTACGGTTACGGTTACGGTTACGGTTTTACGGTTATTGTTACGGTTACGGTTTTTGCGGTTACGGTTCTACGCTTACGGTTTTACGGTTACGGTTTTACGGTTTTACCGTTATGATTTTACGGTTACGGTTTTACGGTTACGGTTTTAGATAACAGTCACGGTTTTATGGTTACGGTTACGGTTACGGTTTTATGGTAACTGTTAAGGTTTTACGGTTACGGTTTTACGGTTACAGTTTTACGGTTACGGTTTTACGGTTACGGTTTTACGGTTTTACGGTTACGGTTTGACGGTTATAGTTACGGTTACGGTTTTACGGTAACTGTTACGGTTTCACGGTTACGGTTTCGATTACGGTTTTACGGTTTTACGGTTTTAGGTTGCGGTCACGGTTTTACGGTTACGGTTACGATTACGGTTTTACGGTTATTGTTACGGTTACGGTTTTT
The DNA here is from genome assembly GCA_943737045.1 of Parapristionchus giblindavisi. Taxonomy (NCBI): domain Eukaryota; kingdom Metazoa; phylum Nematoda; class Chromadorea; order Rhabditida; family Diplogasteridae; genus Parapristionchus; species Parapristionchus giblindavisi. The sequence goes on from CALSFV010000566.1 coordinate 33,272, forward strand.
ATGGTTACGGTTTGACGGTTATTGTTACGGTTACGGTATTACGGTAACTGTTACGGTTTTACGGTTACGGTTTCGATTACGGTTTTACGGTTTTACGGTTTTAGGTTGCGGCCACGGTTTTACGGTTACGGTTACGGTTACGGTTTTACGGTTATTGTTACGGTTACGGTTTTTACGGTTACGGTTTTACGCTAACGGTTTTACGGTTACGGTTTTACGGTTACGGTTTTACGGTTACGGTTTTACGGTTACGGTTTTAAGGTTTTACGGATGCGGTTTTACGGTTATTGTTACGGTTACGGTTACGGTTTTACGGTAACTGTTACGGTTTTACGGTTACGGTTTTACAGTTACAGTTTTACGGTTACGGTTTTACGGTTACGGTTTTACGGATACGGTTTTACGGTTTTAGGTTACGGTCACGGTTTTACGGTCACGGTTAAGGTTTTACGGTTACGGTTTTACGATTACGGTTATTGTTACGGTTACGGTTACGGTTACGGTTTTACTGATCCTTGTTTCTTGCAAAGTTCATAAAGCCTAGCCCGACTAAAAGATAAGCAGGCAGCCCATTGCAACCGCCTCAATCTGTTTTACGGTTTTACGCTTTTACGGTTACGGTTACGGTTTTACGGATACGGTTACGGATTAGGCTTGGCCCCAGGCGGGACCGAAGGTTGCCGAAGCGATCTCGATTACGGTTTTACGGTTTTACGGTTTTAGGTTGCGGTCACGGTTTTACGGTTACGGTTACGGTTACGGTTTTACGGTTATTGTTACGGTTACGGTTTTTACGGTTACGGTTTTACGCTTACGGTTTTACGGTTACGGTGTTACGGTTTTACCGTTACGGTTTTACGGTTACGGTTTTACGGTTACGGTTTCGATTACGGTTTTACGGTTTT
>CALSFV010000567.1:0-34171 GCA_943737045.1 Parapristionchus giblindavisi
TGGGGGAAGTTGGGGGAAGGTGGGGGAAGGCGGGGGAATGGAGGGGAAGGTGGGGGAAGGTGGGAGAAGGCAAGGTAGGGCAACCTTCCGATCCATTCCCCCATCTCCCCCTCCATTCCCCCATCATCCCCCACCTTCCCCCTCCTCCCCCTACCTTCCCCCGCATTCCCGAAGTTGGGGGAATCTGGGGGAAGTTGGGGGAAGGTGGGGGAAGGCGGGGGAATGGAGGGGAAGATGGAGGAATGGATGGCAAGGTGACCCTACCTTGCCTACTCCCACCTTCCCCCACCTTCCCCTCCATTCCCCCGCCTTCCCCCACCTTCCCCCAACTTCCCCTAGATTCCCCCAACTTCGGGAATGCGGGGGAAGGTAGGGGGGAGGAGGGGGAAGGTGGGGGATGATGGGGGAATGGAGGGGAAGATGGGGGAATGGATGGCAAGGTGACCCTACCTTGCCTACTCCCACCTTCCCCCACCTTCCCCTCCATTCCCCCGCCTTCCCCCACCTTCCCCCAACTTCCCCCACATTCCCCCAACTTCGGGAATGCGGGGGAAGGTAGGGGGGAGGAGGGGGAAGGTGGGGGATGATGGGGGAATGGAGGGGAAGATGGGGGAATGGATCGGAAGGTGGCCCTACCTTGCCTTCTCCCACCTTCCCCCACCTTCCCCTCCATTCCCCCGCCTTCCCCCACCTTCCCCCACCTTCCCCTCCATTCCCCCGCCTTCCCCCACCTTCCCCCAGCTTCCCCCACATTCCCGAAGTTGGGGGAATCTGGGGGAAGTTGGGGGAAGATGGGGGAAGGCGGGGGAATGGAGGGGAAGGTGGGGGAAGGTGGGAGTAGGCAAGGTAGGGTCACCTTCCCATCCATTCCCCCATCTTCCCCTCCATTCCCCCATCATCCCCCACCTTCCCCTACCTTCTCCCGCATTCCCGAAGTTGGGGGAATGTGGGGGAAGCTGGGGGAAGGTGGGGGAAGGCGGGGGAATGGAGGGGAAGGTGGGGGAAGGTGGGAGAAGGCAAGGTAAGGCCACCTTCCGATCCATTCCCCCAGCTTCCCCTCCATTCCCCCATCATCCCCCACTTTCCCCCACCTTCCCCTACCTTCCCCCGCATTCCCGAAGTTGGGGAATCTGGGGGAAGTTGGGGGAAGGTGGGGGAAGGCGGGGGAATGGAGGGGAAGGTGGGGGAAGGTGGGAGAAGGCAAGGTAAGGCCACCTTCCGATCCATTCCCCCAGCTTCCCCTCCATTCCCCCATCATCCCCCACTTTCCCCCACCTTCCCCTACCTCCCCCCGCATTCCCGAAGTTGGGGGAATGTGGGGGAAGTTGGGGGAAGGTGGGGGAAGGCGGAGGAATGGAGGGGAAGGTGGGGGAAGGTGGGAGAAGGCAAGGTAGGGCCACCTTCCGATCCATTCCCCCATCTTCCCCTCCATTCCCCCATCATCCCCCACCTTCCCCCTCCTCCCCCTACCTTCCCCCGTATTCCCGAAGTTGGGGGAATGTGGGGGAAGTTGGGAGAAGGCAAGGTAGGGCCACCTTCCGATCCATTCCCCCATCTTCCCCTCCATTCCCCCATCATCCCCCACCTTCCCCCACCTTCCCCTACCTTCCCCCGCATTCCCGAAGTTGGGGGAATCTGGGGGAAGTTGGGGGAAGGTGGGGGAAGGTGGGGGATGATGGGGGAATGGAGGGGAAGATGGGGGAATGGATCGGAAGGTGCCTTCCCGAAGTTGGGGGAATGTGGGGGAAGTTGGGGGAAGGTGGGGGAAGGCGGGGGAATGGAGGGGAAGGTGGGGGAAGGTGGGAGAAGGCAAGGTAGGGCCACCTTCCGATCCATTCCCCCATCTTCCCCTCCATTCCCCCATCATCCCCCACCTTCCCCCTCCTCCCCCCTACCTTCCCCCGCATTCCCGAAGTTGGGGGAATCTGGGGGAAGTTGAGGGAAGGTGGGGGGAGGCGGGGGAATGGAGGGGAAGGTGGGGGAAGGTGGGAGTAGGCAAGGTAGGGTCACCTTCCCATCCATTCCCCCATCTTCCCCGCCATTCCCCCGCCTTCCCCCACCTTCCCCCAGCTTCCCCCACATTCCCCCAACTTCGGGAATGCGGGGGAAGGTAGGGGAAGGTGGGGGATGATGGGGGAAAGGAGGGGAAGGTGGGGGAAGGTGGGAGTAGGCAAGGTAGGGTCACCTTCCCATCCATTCCCCCATCTTCCCCGCCATTCCCCCATCATCCCCCACCTTCCCCTACCTTCCCCCGCATTCCCGAAGTTGGGGGAATGTGGGGGAAGCTGGGGGAAGGTGGGGGAAGGCGGGGGAATGGAGGGGAAGGTGGGGGAAGGTGGGAGAAGGCAAGGTAGGGCCACCTTCCGATCCATTCCCCCATCTTCCATCATCCCCCACCTTCCCCCTCCTCCCCCTACCTTCCCCCGCATTCCCGAAGTTGGGGGAATTCGGGGGAAGTTGGGGAAGGTGGGGGAAGGTGGGAGAAGGCAAGGTAGGGCCACCTTCCGATCCATTCCCCCATCTTCCCCTCCATTCCCCCATCATCCCCCACCTCCCCCCTCCTCCCCCTACCTTCCCCCGCATTCCCGAAGTTGGGGGAATATGGGGGAAGTTGGGGGAAGGTGGGGGAAGGCGGGGGAATGGAGGGGAAGGTGGGGGAAGGGGGGAGAAGGCAAGGTAGGGCCACCTTCCGATCCATTCCCCCATCTTCCCCTCCATTCCCCCATCATCCCCCACCTTCCCCCTCCTCCCCCTACCTTCCCCCGCATTCCCGAAGTTGGGGAAATCTGGGGGAAGTTGGGGGGAAGGTGGGGGGAGGCGGGGGAATGGAGGGGAAGGTGGGGGAAGGTGGGAGTAGGCAAGGTAGGGTCACCTTCCCATCCATTCCCCCATCTTTCCCGCCATTCCCCCATCATCCCCCACCTTCCCCTACCTTCCCCCGCATTCCCGAAGTTGGGGGAATGTGGGGGAAGCTGGGGGAAGGTGGGGGAAGGCGGGGGAATGTAGGGGAAGGTAGGGGAAGGTGGGAGTAGGCAAGGTAGGGTCACCTTCCCATCCATTCCCCCATCTTCCCCTCCATTCCCCCATCATCCCCCACTTTCCCCCTCCTCCCCCTACCTTCTCCCGCATTCCCGAAGTTGGGGGAATGTGGGGGAAGTTGGGGGAAGGTGGGGGAAGGTGGGGGAAGGCGGGGGAATGGAGGGGAAGGTGGGGGAAGGTGGGAGTAGGCAAGGTAGGGTCACCTTCCCATCCATTCCCCCATCTTCCCCTCCATTCCCCCATCATCCCCCACCTTCCCCTACCTTCCCCCGCATTCCCGAAGTTGGGGGAATGTGGGGGAAGTTGGGGGAAGGTGGGGGAAGGCGGGGGAATGGAGGGGAAGGTGGGGGAAGGTGGGAGAAGGCAAGGTAGGGCAACCTTCCGATCCATTCCCCCATCTCCCCCTCCATTCCCCCATCATCCCCCACCTTCCCCCTCCTCCCCCTACCTTCCCCCGCATTCCCGAAGTTGGGGGAATCTGGGGGAAGTTGGGGGAAGTTGGGGGATGATGGGGGAATGGAGGGGAAGATGGGGGAATGGATCGGAAGGTGGCCCTACCTTGCCTTCTCCCACCTTCCCCCACCTTCCCCTCCATTCCCCCGCCTTCCCCCACCTTCCCCCACCTTCCCCTCCATTCCCCCGCCTTCCCCCACCTTCCCCCAGCTTCCCCCACATTCCCCCAACTTCGGGAATGCGGGGGAAGGTAGGGGAAGGTGGGGGATGATGGGGGAATGGAGGGGAAGATGGGGGAATGGATGGCAAGGTGACCCTACCTTGCCTACTCCCACCTTCCCCCACCTTCCCCTCCATTCCCCCGCCTTCCCCCACCTTCCCCCAACTTCCCCCACCTTCCCCAACTTATCCCACATTCCCCCAACTTCGGGAATGCGGGGGAAGGTAGGGGGAGGAGGGGGAAGGTGGGGGATGATGGGGGAATGGAGGGGAAGATGGGGGAATGGATCGGAAGGTGGCCCTACCTTGCCTTCTCCCTCCATTCCCCCGCCTCCCCCCACCTTCCCCCAGCTTCCCCCACATTCCCCCAACTTCGGGAATGCGGGGGAAGGTAGGGGAAGGTGGGGGCCTTGCCTTCTCCCACCTTCCCCCAACTTCGGGAATGCGGGGGAAGGTAGGGGAAGGTGGGGGGGGGGAAGGCGGGGGAATGGGGATGATGGGGGAATGGAGGGAAAGATGGGGGAATGGATCGGAAGGTGGCCCTACCTTGCCTTCTCCCACCTTCCCCCCACCTTCCCCTCCATTCCCCCGCCTTCCCCCACCTTCCCCCTCCTCCCCCTACCTTCCCCCGCATTCCCGAAGTTGGGGGAATCTGGGGGAAGTTGGGGGAAGGTGGGGGGAGGCGGGGGAATGGAGGGGAAGGTGGGGGAAGGTGGGAGTAGGCAAGGTAGGGTCACCTTCCCATCCATTCCCCCATCTTCCCCTCCATTCCCCCATCATCCCCCACTTTCCCCCTCCTCCCCCTACCTTCCCCCGCATTCCCGAAGTTGGGGGAATGTGGGGGAAGTTGGGGGAAGGTGGGGAAGGCGGGGGAATGAAGGGAAGGTGGGGGAAGGTGGGAGAAGGCAAGGTAGGGCCACCTTCCGATCCATTCCCCCATCTTCCCCTCCATTCCCCCATCATCCCCCACCTTCCCCCTCCTCCCCCTACCTTCCCCCGCATTCCCGAAGTTGGGGGAATGTGGGGGAAGTTGGGGGAAGGTGGGGGAAGGCGGGGGAATGGAGGGGAAGGTGGGGGAAGGTGGGAGAAGGCAAGGTAGGGCCACCTTCCGATCCATTCCCCCATCTTCCCCTCCATTCCCCCATCATCCCCCACCTTCCCCCTCCTCCCCCCTACCTTCCCCCGCATTCCCGAACTTGGGGGAATCTGGGGGAAGTTGGGGGAAGGTGGGGGGAGGCGGGGGAATGGAGGGGAAGGTGGGGGAAGGTGGGAGTAGGCAAGGTAGGGTCACCTTCCCATCCATTCCCCCATCTTCCCCGCCATTCCCCCGCCTTCCCCCACCTTCCCCCAGCTTCCCCCACATTCCCCCAACTTCGGGAATGCGGGGGAAGGTAGGGGAAGGTGGGGGATGATGGGGGAATGGAGGGGAAGGTGGGGGAAGGTGGGAGTAGGCAAGGTAGGGTCACCTTCCCATCCATTCCCCCATCTTCCCCGCCATTCCCCCATCATCCCCCACCTTCCCCTACCTTCCCCCGCATTCCCGAAGTTGGGGGAATGTGGGGGAAGCTGGGGGAAGGTGGGGGAAGGCGGGGGAATGGAGGGGAAGGTGGGGGAAGGTGGGAGAAGGCAAGGTAGGGCCACCTTCCGATCCATTCCCCCATCTTCCCCTCCATTCCCCCATCATCCCCCACCTTCCCCCTCCTCCCCCCTACCTTCCCCCGCATTCCCGAAGTTGGGGGAATCTGGGGGAAGTTGGGGGAAGGTGGGGGGAGGCGGGGGAATGGAGGGGAAGGTGGGGGAAGGTGGGAGAAGGCAAGGTAGGGCCACCTTCCGATCCATTCCCCCATCTTCCCCTCCATTCCCCCATCATCCCCCACCTTCCCCCTCCTCCCCCTACCTTCCCCCGCATTCCCGAAGTTGGGGAAATCTGGGGGAAGTTGGGGGGAAGGTGGGGGGAGGCGGGGGAATGGAGGGGAAGGTGGGGGAAGGTGGGAGTAGGCAAGGTAGGGTCACCTTCCCATCCATTCCCCCATCTTCCCCGCCATTCCCCCATCATCCCCCACCTTCCCCTACCTTCCCCCGCATTCCCGAACTTGGGGGAATCTGGGGGAAGTTGGGGGAAGGTGGGGGGAGGCGGGGGAATGGAGGGGAAGGTGGGGGAAGGTGGGAGTAGGCAAGGTAGGGTCACCTTCCCATCCATTCCCCCATCTTCCCCGCCATTCCCCCGCCTTCCCCCACCTTCCCCCAGCTTCCCCCACATTCCCCCAACTTCGGGAATGCGGGGGAAGGTAGGGGAAGGTGGGGGATGATGGGGGAATGGAGGGGAAGGTGGGGGAAGGTGGGAGTAGGCAAGGTAGGGTCACCTTCCCATCCATTCCCCCATCTTCCCCTCCATTCCCCCATCATCCCCCACCTTCCCCTACCTTCCCCCGCATTCCCGAAGTTGGGGGAATGTGGGGGAAGTTGGGGGAAGGTGGGGGAAGGCGGGGGAATGGAGGGAAGGTGGGGGAAGGTGGGAGAAGGCAAGGTAGGGCCACCTTCCGATCCATTCCCCCATCTCCCCCTCCATTCCCCCATCAGCCCCCACCTTCCCCCTCCTCCCCCTACCTTCCCCCGCATTCCCGAAGTTGGGGGAATCTGGGGGAAGTTGGGGGAAGGTGGGGGAAGGCGGGGGAATGGAGGGGAAGGTGGGGGAAGGTGGGAGTAGGCAAGGTAGGGTCACCTTCCCATCCATTCCCCCATCTTCCCCTCCATTCCCCCATCATCCCCCACCTTCCCCTACTTTCCCCCGCATTCCCGAAGTTGGGGGAATGTGGGGGAAGGTGGGGGAAGGTGGGGGAAGGCGGGGGAATGGAGGGGAAGGTGGGGGAAGGTGGGAGAAGGCAAGGTAGGGCCACCTTCCGATCCATTCCCCCATCTTCCCCTCCATTCCCCCATCATCCCCCACCTTCCCCCTCCTCCCCCCTACCTTCCCCCGCATTCCCGAAGTTGGGGGAATGTGGGGGAAGCTGGGGGAAGGTGGGGGAAGGCGGGGGAATGGAGGGGAAGGTGGGGGAAGGTGGGAGAAGGCAAGGTAGGGCCACCTTCCGATCCGTTCCCCCATCTTCCCCTCCATTCCCCCATCATCCCCCACCTTCCCCCTCCTCCCCCTACCTTCCCCCGCATTCCCGAAGTTGGGGAAATCTGGGGGAAGTTGGGGGGAAGGTGGGGGGAGGCGGGGGAATGGAGGGGAAGGTGGGGGAAGGTGGGAGTAGGCAAGGTAGGGTCACCTTCCCATCCATTCCCCCATCTTCCCCGCCATTCCCCCATCATCCCCCACCTTCCCCTACCTTCCCCCGCATTCCCGAAGTTGGGGGAATGTGGGGGAAGCTGGGGGAAGGTGGGGGAAGGCGGGGGAATGGAGGGGAAGGTAGGGGAAGGTGGGAGTAGGCAAGGTAGGGTCACCTTCCCATCCATTCCCCCATCTTCCCCTCCATTCCCCCATCATCCCCCACTTTCCCCCTCCTCCCCCTACCTTCTCCCGCATTCCCGAAGTTGGGGGAATGTGGGGGAAGTTGGGGGAAGGTGGGGGAAGGCGGGGGAATGGAGGGGAAGGTGGGGGAAGGTGGGAGTAGGCAAGGTAGGGTCACCTTCCCATCCATTCCCCCATCTTCCCCTCCATTCCCCCATCATCCCCCACCTTCCCCTACCTTCCCCCGCATTCCCGAAGTTGGGGGAATGTGGGGGAAGTTGGGGGAAGGTGGGGGAAGGCGGGGGAATGGAGGGAAGGTGGGGGAAGGTGGGAGAAGGCAAGGTAGGGCCACCTTCCGATCCATTCCCCCATCTCCCCCTCCATTCCCCCATCAGCCCCCACCTTCCCCCTCCTCCCCCTACCTTCCCCCGCATTCCCGAAGTTGGGGGAATCTGGGGGAAGTTGGGGGAAGGTGGGGGAAGGCGGGGGAATGGAGGGGAAGGTGGGGGAAGGTGGGAGTAGGCAAGGTAGGGTCACCTTCCCATCCATTCCCCCATCTTCCCCTCCATTCCCCCATCATCCCCCACCTTCCCCTACTTTCCCCCGCATTCCCGAAGTTGGGGGAATGTGGGGGAAGGTGGGGGAAGGTGGGGGAAGGCGGGGGAATGGAGGGGAAGGTGGGGGAAGGTGGGAGAAGGCAAGGTAGGGCCACCTTCCGATCCATTCCCCCATCTTCCCCTCCATTCCCCCATCATCCCCCACCTTCCCCCTCCTCCCCCCTACCTTCCCCCGCATTCCCGAACTTGGGGGAATCTGGGGGAAGTTGGGGGAAGGTGGGGGGAGGCGGGGGAATGGAGGGGAAGGTGGGGGAAGGTGGGAGTAGGCAAGGTAGGGTCACCTTCCCATCCATTCCCCCATCTTCCCCGCCATTCCCCCGCCTTCCCCCACCTTCCCCCAGCTTCCCCCACATTCCCCCAACTTCGGGAATGCGGGGGAAGGTAGGGGAAGGTGGGGGATGATGGGGGAATGGAGGGGAAGGTGGGGGAAGGTGGGAGTAGGCAAGGTAGGGTCACCTTCCCATCCATTCCCCCATCTTCCCCGCCATTCCCCCATCATCCCCCACCTTCCCCTACCTTCCCCCGCATTCCCGAAGTTGGGGGAATGTGGGGGAAGCTGGGGGAAGGTGGGGGAAGGCGGGGGAATGGAGGGGAAGGTGGGGGAAGGTGGGAGAAGGCAAGGTAGGGCCACCTTCCGATCCATTCCCCCATCTTCCCCTCCATTCCCCCATCATCCCCCACCTTCCCCCTCCTCCCCCCTACCTTCCCCCGCATTCCCGAAGTTGGGGGAATCTGGGGGAAGTTGGGGGAAGGTGGGGGGAGGCGGGGGAATGGAGGGGAAGGTGGGGGAAGGTGGGAGAAGGCAAGGTAGGGCCACCTTCCGATCCATTCCCCCATCTTCCCCTCCATTCCCCCATCATCCCCCACCTTCCCCCTCCTCCCCCTACCTTCCCCCGCATTCCCGAAGTTGGGGAAATCTGGGGGAAGTTGGGGGGAAGGTGGGGGGAGGCGGGGGAATGGAGGGGAAGGTGGGGGAAGGTGGGAGTAGGCAAGGTAGGGTCACCTTCCCATCCATTCCCCCATCTTCCCCGCCATTCCCCCATCATCCCCCACCTTCCCCTACCTTCCCCCGCATTCCCGAAGTTGGGGGAATGTGGGGGAAGCTGGGGGAAGGTGGGGGAAGGCGGGGGAATGGAGGGGAAGGTAGGGGAAGGTGGGAGTAGGCAAGGTAGGGTCACCTTCCCATCCATTCCCCCATCTTCCCCTCCATTCCCCCATCATCCCCCACTTTCCTCCTCCTCCCCCTACCTTCTCCCGCATTCCCGAAGTTGGGGGAATGTGGGGGAAGTTGGGGGAAGGTGGGGGAAGGCGGGGGAATGGAGGGGAAGGTGGGGGAAGGTGGGAGTAGGCAAGGTAGGGTCACCTTCCCATCCATTCCCCCATCTTCCCCTCCATTCCCCCATCATCCCCCACCTTCCCCTACCTTCCCCCGCATTCCCGAAGTTGGGGGAATGTGGGGGAAGTTGGGGGAAGGTGGGGGAAGGCGGGGGAATGGAGGGGAAGGTGGGGGAAGGTGGGAGAAGGCAAGGTAGGGCCACCTTCCGATCCATTCCACCATCTCCCCCTCCATTCCCCCATCATCCCCCACCTTCCCCCTCCTCCCCCTACCTTCCCCCGCATTCCCGAAGTTGGGGGAATCTGGGGGAAGTTGGGGGAAGGTGGGGGAAGGCGGGGGAATGGAGGGGAAGGTGGGGGAAGGTGGGAGTAGGCAAGGTAGGGTCACCTTCCCATCCATTCCCCCATCTTCCCCTCCATTCCCCCATCATCCCCCACCTTCCCCTACTTTCCCCCGCATTCCCGAAGTTGGGGGAATGTGGGGGAAGGTGGGGGAAGGTGGGGGAAGGCGGGGGAATGGAGGGGAAGGTGGGGGAAGGTGGGAGAAGGCAAGGTAGGGCCACCTTCCGATCCATTCCCCCATCTTCCCCTCCATTCCCCCATCATCCCCCACCTTCCCCCTCCTCCCCCTACCTTCCCCCGCATTCCCGAAGTTGGGGGAATGTGGGGGAAGTTGGGGGAAGGTGGGGGAAGGCGGGGGAATGGAGGGGAAGGTGGGGGAAGGTGGGAGAAGGCAAGGTAGGGCCACCTTCCGATCCATTCCCCCATCTTCCCCTCCATTCCCCCATCATCCCCCACCTTCCCCCTCCTCCCCCCTACCTTCCCCCGCGTTCCCGAAGTTGGGGGAATCTGGGGGAAGTTGGGGGAAGGTGGGGGGGAGGCGGGGGAATGGAGGGGAAGGTGGGGGAAGGTGGGAGTAGGCAAGGTAGGGTCACCTTCCCATCCATTCCCCCATCTTCCCCGCCATTCCCCCATCATCCCCCCACCTTCCCCTACCTTCCCCCGCATTCCCGAAGTTGGGGGAATGTGGGGGAAGCTGGGGGAAGGTGGGGGAAGGCGGGGGAATGGAGGGGAAGGTAGGGGAAGGTGGGAGTAGGCAAGGTAGGGTCACCTTCCCATCCATTCCCCCATCTTCCCCTCCATTCCCCCATCATCCCCCACTTTCCCCCTCCTCCCCCTACCTTCCCCCGCATTCCCGAAGTTGGGGGAATGTGGGGGAAGTTGGGGGAAGGTGGGGGAAGGCGGGGGAATGGAGGGGAAGGTGGGGGAAGGTGGGAGTAGGCAAGGTAGGGTCACCTTCCCATCCATTCCCCCATCTTCCCCTCCATTCCCCCATCATCCCCCACCTTCCCCTACTTTCCCCCGCATTCCCGAAGTTGGGGGAATGTGGGGGAAGGTGGGGGAAGGTGGGGGAAGGCGGGGGAATGGAGGGGAAGGTGGGGGAAGGTGGGAGAAGGCAAGGTAGGGCCACCTTCCGATCCATTCCCCCATCTTCCCCTCCATTCCCCCATCATCCCCCACCTTCCCCCTCCTCCCCCTACCTTCCCCCGCATTCCCGAAGTTGGGGGAATGTGGGGGAAGTTGGGGGAAGGTGGGGGAAGGCGGGGGAATGGAGGGGAAGGTGGGGGAAGGTGGGAGAAGGCAAGGTAGGGCCACCTTCCGATCCATTCCCCCATCTTCCCCTCCATTCCCCCATCATCCCCCACCTTCCCCCTCCTCCCCCCTACCTTCCCCCGCATTCCCGAAGTTGGGGGAATCTGGGGGAAGTTGGGGGAAGGTGGGGGGGAGGCGGGGGAATGGAGGGGAAGGTGGGGGAAGGTGGGAGTAGGCAAGGTAGGGTCACCTTCCCATCCATTCCCCCATCTTCCCCGCCATTCCCCCATCATCCCCCCACCTTCCCCTACCTTCCCCCGCATTCCCGAAGTTGGGGGAATGTGGGGGAAGCTGGGGGAAGGTGGGGGAAGGCGGGGGAATGGAGGGGAAGGTAGGGGAAGGTGGGAGTAGGCAAGGTAGGGTCACCTTCCCATCCATTCCCCCATCTTCCCCTCCATTCCCCCATCATCCCCCATCTCCCCCCTCCTCCCCCTACCTTCCCCCGCATTCCCGAAGTTGGGGGAATGTGGGGGAAGTTGGGGGAAGGTGGGGGAAGGCGGGGGAATGGAGGGGAAGGTGGGGGAAGGTGGGAGAAGGCAAGGTAGGGCCACCTTCCGATCCATTCCCCCATCTTCCCCTCCATTCCCCCATCATCCCCCACCTTCCCCCTCCTCCCCCCTACCTTCCCCCGCATTCCCGAAGTTGGGGGAATCTGGGGGAAGTTGGGGGAAGGTGGGGGGAGGCGGGGGAATGGAGGGGAAGGTGGGGGAAGGTGGGAGTAGGCAAGGTAGGGTCACCTTCCCATCCATTCCCCCATCTTCCCCGCCATTCCCCCGCCTTCCCCCACCTTCCCCCAGCTTCCCCCACATTCCCCCAACTTCGGGAATGCGGGGGAAGGTAGGGGAAGGTGGGGGATGATGGGGGAATGGAGGGGAAGGTGGGGGAAGGTGGGAGTAGGCAAGGTAGGGTCACCTTCCCATCCATTCCCCCATCTTCCCCGCCATTCCCCCATCATCCCCCACCTTCCCCTACCTTCCCCCGCATTCCCGAAGTTGGGGGAATGTGGGGGAAGCTGGGGGAAGGTGGGGGAAGGCGGGGGAATGGAGGGGAAGGTGGGGGAAGGTGGGAGAAGGCAAGGTAGGGCCACCTTCCGATCCATTCCCCCATCTTCCCCTCCATTCCCCCATCATCCCCCACCTTCCCCCTCCTCCCCCTACCTTCCCCCGCATTCCCGAAGTTGGGGGAATTCGGGGGAAGTTGGGGAAGTTGGGGGAAGGCGGGGGAATGGAGGGGAAGGTGGGGGAAGGTGGGAGAAGGCAAGGTAGGGCCACCTTCCGATCCATTCCCCCATCTTCCCCTCCATTCCCCCATCATCCCCCACCTCCCCCCTCCTCCCCCTACCTTCCCCCGCATTCCCGAAGTTGGGGGAATGTGGGGGAAGTTGGGGGAAGGTGGGGGAAGGCGGGGGAATGGAGGGGAAGGTGGGGGAAGGTGGGAGTAGGCAAGGTAGGGTCACCTTCCCATCCATTCCCCCATCTTCCCCGCCATTCCCCCATCATCCCCCACCTTCCCCTACCTTCCCCCCGCATTCCCGAAGTTGGGGGAATGTGGGGGAAGCTGGGGGAAGGTGGGGGAAGGCGGGGGAATGGAGGGGAAGGTAGGGGAAGGTGGGAGTAGGCAAGGTAGGGTCACCTTCCCATCCATTCCCCCATCTTCCCCTCCATTCCCCCATCATCCCCCACTTTCCCCCTCCTCCCCCTACCTTCTCCCGCATTCCCGAAGTTGGGGGAATGTGGGGGAAGTTGGGGGAAGGTGGGGGAAGGCGGGGGAATGGAGGGGAAGGTGGGGGAAGGTGGGAGTAGGCAAGGTAGGGTCACCTTCCCATCCATTCCCCCATCTTCCCCTCCATTCCCCCATCATCCCCCACCTTCCCCTACCTTCCCCCGCATTCCCGAAGTTGGGGGAATGTGGGGGAAGTTGGGGGAAGGTGGGGGAAGGCGGGGGAATGGAGGGGAAGGTGGGGGAAGGTGGGAGAAGGCAAGGTAGGGCCACCTTCCGATCCATTCCCCCATCTTCCCCTCCATTCCCTCTGGTAATTTCTCCCCGCGGGGCACCCTGTCTAAGCACTCCACCCCGCGGGGCACCCTGCCTTTAATTACCTCGCGGGGCACCCTGTTCCTCACCCCGCGGGGCACCCTGTCTAAACAATCCGCCCCGCGGGGCACCCTGTCTTTAGCCACCCCGCGGGGTACCCTGTCCAAGCTCGTCATGAGTGCGCTCCATGGTGCGCTCCTATGCTGATTGAACTCATCTTACTGTGATTTCAAAATTTCGTTTCGTTTTTCATGTTTTTGTTTATTTGTTTGTTTCTTTTGCATTTTGATATTAGTTTTGTGTTCATTTGATGTACCCCGAGTAGCTTGAGTGAATAGAAGCTAGAATGAATGTGTTGATTCGATTGGTTCTTCAAGTTTGTGCAAATTATGTGAATTTCCTTATTAATGTTTAATTTCAAAATTTATTGGCTTTATACGGTAATAATTTGCTATATTATTGATTGACTTATTTTTCAGATCAACAAGAACCAATCTTGACTCGGCGAGAGGTGTTTGCTACGACGTGCCTGGATCTCGCATCACAGGTTTGCGGTTTTCATATTTATTATCGTTACAGTTGATATGAAAACATTCCTAGTAGCACTTCTCCCCCTTCACTATACGTGGTGAATATTGTTGTAATTGTTTCTTTGTAGTTTGGCCCAATAGGGGTGTACCGAAATCTGTTTATTTTAATATTTTGTGGCTTTCAAAACTTATTGCCTTTGGTAAATTTATGATTACCGACTCTATGTAATCCAAACAACAGCCCAGATCATGAATACGACGTATTAATCTGACTTCTTCCAGCGCCCTTCATCATTCCCGCGCCGCGATCTTCACAATACCTTGATTAAACCTCAGAGGTATTGCATTGTTTCATTACTTTATTTATAAATTTATTTTATATTTTATCAACGTGCTAATGCGCGAAACGAGACACTTTAAAATAACGAGTGAAGATATTTATTTGTTTATCTCGCGGAGTTCATGCTCAACGATACATGCTATTACAGTATTGAAGACGCGTCAACACAGGGGTGATGGTAAAGATGAAAATGAAGAAAATGATGATAAAGATGGAGAAGATGACGATTAGCAAGCATATAGTTGGGTTAGTTTATATTTAAATTAAAAGTAGGCTGGGTAAGACATTGACTGCATTTTGGATGCAAGATCCCATGTACGATTTCACTAATTTGAATAAAATATTTAGTCTTTTATGCAAGTAGATAGTGATCCACCCAAGAAAAGCTTATTGTTAGTATGTTCATTAATGAACTGTGTGAAATGGCGAATGTAGTGTGGTCGAAGAAGTACACATCTAAGCGTTGGTGTCCGTGGCGGTGTTCTTAGGATGTTGCGTCTCATTTGGAAAACGTATTCTGTTAGAAAGTTATGGTAGAAACTCTATATTTATCGTTGGTACGGTAACCTTCTACAGTACTCCTGTGCGCATTCAGTGGGCTCCTTTAGCATCCTACAGGGTGCGCCAAAATTACCCGGACAATTGTCTACATATGATTCTCCCAATGGGAATGTGACTTAACTGATCTGGTTAATGATGAAGCTGATCAAGACTGTGGGCAATGTACTAGCGAATCTAGTTGTTGGTTTTAGCTCTGACACAGGCCTTGAGTCTCTTCGCATATGCGACTGCCCATTCCCGCAGGTAGTTGTCATCGAGTATGTCCCATGCCTTGAGAATGGGAGTCTTGAGGGAGTCGAGGATGTGGTGCTTGACAGGGGACATCTTGGCATGCACTACAGTCGAGGAGGTTCGGATGGGGGAGTTCGGAAGCAATTCAGTGTGATCGATTTAGCCGGGTTCATAGTTGAAAAACGACGTCTGGGTCAATTTTGTCATGTGATTAGCGACAGAATCTTTGCCTAGTGGTGGTCTATCAAATTCGATGTATACAATAGCCAACATATACAGTAATCTTTAGTCAACATAACTGATGCATACTTCAATGTATACTTATCATATTTAAAATTCTAACTGAATTCTTTGCAGTTGTGAATCACCACCCGATGGCTCAACTACAATCGCTTTTGGCCATGAGTGAGTATTAGATATTGAATCGTCTAATCATCGTTCACTGTAGGGATCGGTTAAATCCATAGGTGGGCACACTGGAGGAAAGGCTATGCGCAAACCGGGAAATAGTTAGGGCAAGGCTGTGCGCATGGCTATGCTACAGTATTTTTTATTGTAAATTTTACTGAAAATTTCCCAATTTTTTCGAGGAATGGAAATGCGCAAGACCCGAAGAGAAAGCAATGCTGTGCGCAAAAAATATTCGTTTTCACGAGCCCACCTATCCTTAAATCAAGTATTTATTACTGTAATTATATTTTAGGTCTATTCATAAGTCTTGTCACAGTTTTTGGCCCTTTAAACAAATTATAATAGTTTTATTTCGGCGAAGGCAAATCAATCAAAGTAACGACATGCCAGCCAAAGCCCGAACGGACCTTTTTGGTCGTCCTTTCTACATGGTAAAGTCGGACAGCCTGGGAACGGAGAGGGCCTTGGATTTTAGGGTCTGTTGTTGGCGAGAGTATAGTCGACCCCCCTGCGGGAGCAGCTCCCGATGCACCACATAAACAGCACGATCTTCTTCTTGTGAAGTTCGGGTTTGACAATGGGGTTGGGCATCTCATCTAGATTGACCCTCTGCCAATGAACCCTGCGGGATACGTTTTCGTAAAGGATCCACTTCTCATCTCTAGTGACGATCTCGTCGACCCAAACAGTTGTACGAGCGTGCGAAAGTAGATTAGGACATTGGTTGTCCTTCTTACTGTTTGTCAGTCGAGGGGGGGGGGGGTGGTACAAATCGACCCAACTTCGGGATCTTGCCCCCCCAGATCCTGTAGACCACGAACGATGGTGGGTTGGCGTACCCCTAGACTCGTCGCCATACCAAGGGTAGCATAGGGGTCCGCGTGGACGTGCTGCTCAAGCACGTCGAAGTCCAGCTCGTGGGGTCGTTCGGACCTTCGATTCTACGAAGCGTTTGATCCAACGGTGTTGCACAGTGCATGTACTAGGGACCGTAGTGTTGTATACAACCGCTATACGGGTGTCGACATCGGTTGGGTTGAGCTCGATTAGAAAGAAGACAGGATAATTGATAACGTAGCAGTGATACCCCTCAAAAATGCGGCAAGACTTATGAATCAGCCTAATAAGACACTAGTGGGGTCATTGTGGGGTAGTTGGGCATGAATGGGTAACGCAGGAATCTAATAATATATTACAATTGATTGTTGTAGTTCGCCTGGCTCACGCTGTAAGGAGAAGATACCAGGCCGCATCAGATCATCTCATAGCTTACCGTATGTTTCGATTTCTTTAATTATTTACTATGACATGCATGGAATTCTTTAGCTATTCCTTACTATTAATTAATGTACGTATCGAGTGCTGTAGTCATGAGTTTCGTTAAAAATTTTGGTCATTGCAAACATTGGTTACTATAGGGATTGATTGCAACTAGCACCTTTAGAGAGCTTTACACATATGTATCTTTATCGTTGTAAGAGTGCTCCGCTCCATCTCAATTTGGTACAGTAGGGGCATGGTAGGTGGGTTACGGTAGCTGAAAATACTTTACAAAAATGTGTCTTGCCGAGCTACCCCATGAGGGATCAAGCACTGAATTTTTATCACAGGGTTGCACAGTAGGTACTGTAGGGGTACGGTAGGCGGGCTACGGTAGCTGAAAATATTTTAGAAAAATTTGCCCTGTCGAGTTACCCAAGGCTTGACCAGGAACGCAATTTTTATCACAGGGTTGAACAGTAGGTACTGTAGGGGTACGGTAGGCGGGCTACCTCTGGTATTTTGCCACTTAAAGTCTACTTAAACTTTCCCACTTTAAGTAGACTTTAAGTAAACTTAAAGTGAGACGTAAGTCTACTTAAAGTGGTGTGGTATACTGTAATGCATTTAGTCAAATGTTCTTTCACTTAAAGTCTACTTAAAGTCTGTGACGTAGTTTAAGTAGACTTTAAGTGGCAAAATACCAGAGACGGTAGCTGAAAATATTTTATAAAAAAATCTCTTGTCGATTACCCAAGGCTTGACCAGAAACGCAATTTTTATCACAGGGTTGAACAGTTGGTACTGTAGGGGTACGGTAGGCGGACTACGGTAGCTGAAAATATTTTAGAAAAATTTGCCTTGCCGAGTTACCCATTGAGGTACAAGCAAATATTTATCGGATTTTTTTATAATAATTTATTGCAGGTCTTCAACGGTTGTGTCGGGAAGTACTAATGTGAAGATAAGATCTAATCGTGGGCATAAGTCTGCGAGAGGACAATGCCTAGCAAAGATGAGATATTTCTAAGCAACAATAAGAAGATCACTTGTACATTGTTAATTTTGCAGAGGCTTAATTAAGAAAGAACCTAATTTTGACTTTTTCATTGTGACTTTTTGTGAATGAATATGATCATCATCAACTGTTGCATATTTATCCATTGTTATAATGTATTATCTAGTTTTAATTGTCATTATCGTTCTTGTACATGTTCATTGTTATTGATTTGTTATTTTTCTATTCGAAGTTATGATTTTTACTTTTACTTTGAATCTTGTACACTGTAAGGTTATACAATGGCCGGGTTCTTAAACTTGTGGTTATAATACCAAGACTCAAGATTACAATCTATACTTTATCTCCAAATTCCAACCACAATTAAACAATATTTGGTGATGGAGACTTACGAGAGCGGGGCGAGAGACGAGAGAGGGACAGGGAGGACCAGAAAGAACCAACTGAAAGAGGCATAAAGCCTCTATTTATATGCAAGACTAATTAAATTAAAAGAGAAAGACAGACAAAGTAATTCTAAGACAAAGAAAGTACAATAAGGTGCAAAAATCATTCTAACATAAGGACATGGGGTTTAGGGGTCGAAAAGGGAGAAAGGGGTATAGGGGAGGCTGTTAGCCTGGGATAGGGAAATAGGGAGCATCCCTAACATCTCCCTCCTCCTGCGAAAATGAGCCTCCTGGCTCATAGACGATTCTTCTTTCTTCTAAAATGACTGTTGATGACGACCGAAAGTTCTATTCCTGAAAAACTCCTTCCTCTCCTCGATACTTCTATCGGAGTTATAACTACGATTCCATATTCTTCTCGCATCATTCATGCCACCACCATGCATCCGATATTCATTTCGTTGATCAATACCACATCTACTACAGTATTGGTTCACAAAACAGCTATCTCTCCTATTCGAATCAAGAGTAATATACTTACTACCATTCATAATATTCACCGATTTCTTATGAACTTCTCTCTTGGCACCATAACCATTCTTTCCACCAAAAGAAATCTTAATTCCGAGCACATTGAATGCATTCATTCCAATAACTGGATCCAAATCTTTACAATTGATAACATGGAAACAGATTAAACGTTTCTCACTTTTCCCACTTAATTGAATATCTAACTCGCACTTTCCAATCACTTCGACCATTCCATTTACAGTGGCAATCTTATCACGAGAAGGCTTAAACTTTAATTGACCAAAAGTTTTATCAGCTCGATCAATAAACGAAAGAGGAACGAGACTAACGTCTGCACCGGAATCAATAATCACTTTGCAAGATTTACCCTCTAATACAGCATCAACACATAACCTCATTCCAATATATGGATCAACTTTATTCTCTCTTTCTTTCACATTACGAACACCTCCAAGGAATCTATTCATATAAGCTCCAGGAGAATTGCCCATATCTCTTGACGGTTCTTTTGTCTCTTCGGTTCTACCATAACCACCTTGATTACCGTAACCCTGATAATTATTAGCACTACCACTGTATTGTGCTCCATTCGTTCCCCTTAGACCATAATATACTTTAGATGTGCACACACTCGCTACATGACCTCTTCCACCACATTTTAGACAAGTAACAGAATCATTGTTGTTCTGATGATTGTTATAATTATTACCGTTCTGATATTCCTTATCATAACTATCATGATCATATCCTTTACTACTTCTTTCCATAGTCTTATCCACATATTCCATCCTCAACATATACTCCTTCATTGCTTCATACGATTCATTCACTCTCTGCGACAACAACAATACTTCAGAATGTTCCTTACGTCCTTTCACAACACGCAGCAAATGAAGTTTCCTCATTCTTTCCAATGTCATTTGATCACCACGGTATAACTGATTAGTATACTTTTCTAACTTCACAAAATAGTCACTGGCCGTTATTAATTTGAGAGAGTTCAACTTCTCATTACACTCCACATCAGCATAAGGAGTCACTCCATTTACTTTATCCTCAAACCATTCCATCATCTCATTATACTTCCCTTTGTTTCTTATCCTATCAGGCATAGTCAACCATATATCAATAGCTCTATCCCTCAAAAATGATTCAAAATAGGCTACTCTCATAAGTTCACTAGCTGATCCAAATCTCAAAGTGAAAGCTCTTTTGAATATTTCAAACTTCTCATCGTTATTACCATGAAATGGTTCCAATGGACTCAATCTGGACAATCTAGCCTCCTCTGCATTAGTATTCAAAGTCTGCTGCATCACTTTGACACAGTCCATCATTTTGTCTGCAACTGTAGCTATACTACTATTCCTACTCGATATTGATTCATTATCACTTAACCGGCTATCCATAGTATCTCTGTATACATTACCATCTCTATCATTACCAACTAAACTGCGATAATCTTTCCTTCCACCTTGAAATTGAGACATGTCAATATCAACACCATTCTTATCTCTACCTCTACGAACATTTCCTTTCTGAACGATAATATCATTATTTGATCTACGGTTACACTCATTATCACCTATATTGACTCCACATACATTAGCACTCTGAGATGTATCAATAATTTGTCTATGCGTGCCTTCATAATTCGCAACACAATTCACTCTACCATTAACACCAATATTCTCTTGCGTTGCTTTCATTTCATCTATCTCACTCTCCAATTGCATACACTTCTCATGATACATTTTAAGAACCTTGATTTGGTTACATTCTCTATCACGAATCTTAGTCTTAATCGCATTCACCGTCTTTTCATTCTCATCTTCATGTACCTCCAAAAATGATCTCAAATTATCTAGTTGTACATTACTTGGTCTCTTTTTGTACTGACTGACTCGTTTTATTACAGTATCTACAAATCTCTGCCTCGTCTCAGTCCATACATTAAATAACGTATCTATTTCGTTTACATGAGCACGAGAATCTCCCATAACGACCTCATTATTCCTCTCCTTGCCCAAAGCTGTGTCCATATCCTCACACCACACTTTCCCAAATGACATTATCTGACTGATCAATAACTCAACACCTCAATACCACCACACCTTAACACCGCAACGCCTTAGCACCTTAACACCTTCAAGCCTCAACACCGTAACACCTTCAAGATCACCACACCTCGAGATCTCAAAATCTCCTCCACTTCAAGGTCACAACTCAAGACCTTAACACCTCCACACCTTAGCACCTCAAGGTCACAACTCAAGGCCTTAACACCTTCACACCTTCAGGCCTCCACACGCCTTCAAGATCACCACACCTCGAGATCTCTACACCACCACGGACTTCCAAGTCTCACCAGACTTCCTAGTCTCAGATCTCTACAACACGGGCTTCCAAGTCACCGTGGACTTCCTAGCCTCAGATCTCTCCAACACTGGCTTCCAAGTCACTGGGACTTCCTAGCCTCAGATCACTACAACACTGGCTTCCAAGTCACTGGGACTTCCTAGCCTCAGATCTCAACAACACTGGCTTCCAAGTCACTGGGACTTCCTAGCCTCAGATCTCTACAACACTGGCTTCCAAGTCACTGGGACTTCCTAGCCTCAGATCTCAACAACACTGGCTTCCAAGTCACTGGGACTTCCTAGCCTGAGATCTCTACACCTCAAGATCACACCTCGTTAACCAAACGGGTACAGTATCAATCGTCCGGGATCAACTAGCTGGTTAGGCTAGATGCGTCGGTAACGATGATAGGTCCTCAATACAGTATCCTCTCCTCGGATACACTCCAATCCTGAATCAACTCACACGATAAAATGAATCTAGAGTCAAGGTACCTAACACACAAGAGTCGGTTCGGCCCCCATGTAAGGTTATACAATGGCCGGGTTCTTAAACTTGTGGTTATAATACCAAGACTCAAGATTACAATCTATACTTTATCTCCAAATTCCAACCACAATTAAACAATATTTGGTGATGGAGACTTACGAGAGCGGGGCGAGAGACGAGAGAGGGACAGGGAGGACCAGAAAGAACCAACTGAAAGAGGCATAAAGCCTCTATTTATATGCAAGACTAATTAAATTAAAAGAGAAAGACAGACAAAGTAATTCTAAGACAAAGAAAGTACAATAAGGTGCAAAAATCATTCTAACATAAGGACATGGGGTTTAGGGGTCGAAAAGGGAGAAAGGGGTATAGGGGAGGCTGTTAGCCTGGGATAGGGAAATAGGGAGCATCCCTAACAACACTTTTACTCCGATGAAATCCCTTTTCTTGTCATTCCATCGTTTTTTATCCTTGTATGAATAAAATAATCATTGTTCGCAAGTTTGCAAGCAACAATATCCCCAGACCATGACAATGGCCTGAGGGTATACAGTAATAATGAAATCTGCCCCGCAGGGCACCCTGTCCAAAAAAGAAGCCACCCCGCGGGGCACCCTGTCGAACTACGAAGCCTCCCCGCGGGGCACCCTGTCAAAATCAAAGAGACCTCAAGCCACCCCGCAGGGTACCCTGTCAACTCAAAAAGAAAGTAAGCCACCCCGCGGGGCACCCTGTCGAAGAGAAACTTCCCCGCGGGGCACCCTGTCATTTTCAGAGACGCGACAAGCTGCCCCGCAGGGTGCCCTGCAGCTGGCCCTGCAGGGTGCCCTGCAACTGGCCCCGCAGGGTGCCCGGCAGAGTGCCCCGCGGGGCGAGTGACAGGGTGCCCCGCGGGGAAAAATTTCCAGAGCCCCCATCATCCCCCACCTTCCCCCTCCTCCCCCCTACCTTCCCCCGCATTCCCGAAGTTGGGGGAATCTGGGGGAAGTTGGGGGAAGGTGGGGGGAGGCGGGGGAATGGAGGGGAAGGTGGGGGAAGGTGGGAGTAGGCAAGGTAGGGTCACCTTCCCATCCATTCCCCCATCTTCCCCGCCATTCCCCCGCCTTCCCCCACCTTCCCCCAGCTTCCCCCACATTCCCCCAACTTCGGGAATGCGGGGGAAGGTAGGGGAAGGTGGGGGATGATGGGGGAATGGAGGGGAAGGTGGGGGAAGGTGGGAGTAGGCAAGGTAGGGTCACCTTCCCATCCATTCCCCCATCTTCCCCGCCATTCCCCCATCATCCCCCACCTTCCCCTACCTTCCCCCGCATTCCCGAAGTTGGGGGAATGTGGGGGAAGCTGGGGGAAGGTGGGGGAAGGCGGGGGAATGGAGGGGAAGGTGGGGGAAGGTGGGAGAAGGCAAGGTAGGGCCACCTTCCGATCCATTCCCCCATCTTCCCCTCCATTCCCCCATCATCCCCCACCTTCCCCCTCCTCCCCCTACCTTCCCCCGCATTCCCGAAGTTGGGGGAATTCGGGGGAAGTTGGGGAAGTTGGGGGAAGGCGGGGGAATGGAGGGGAAGGTGGGGGAAGGTGGGAGAAGGCAAGGTAGGGCCACCTTCCGATCCATTCCCCCATCTTCCCCTCCATTCCCCCATCATCCCCCACCCCCCCCCCCCTCCTCCCCCTACCTTCCCCCGCATTCCCGAAGTTGGGGGAATGTGGGGGAAGTTGGGGGAAGGTGGGGGAAGGCGGGGGAATGGAGGGGAAGGTGGGGGAAGGTGGGAGAAGGCAAGGTAGGGCCACCTTCCGATCCATTCCCCCATCTTCCCCTCCATTCCCCCATCATCCCCCACCTTCCCCCTCCTCCCCCTACCTTCCCCCGCATTCCCGAAGTTGGGGAAATCTGGGGGAAGTTGGGGGGAAGGTGGGGGGAGGCGGGGGAATGGAGGGGAAGGTGGGGGAAGGTGGGAGTAGGCAAGGTAGGGTCACCTTCCCATCCATTCCCCCATCTTCCCCGCCATTCCCCCATCATCCCCCACCTTCCCCTACCTTCCCCCGCATTCCCGAAGTTGGGGGAATGTGGGGGAAGCTGGGGGAAGGTGGGGGAAGGCGGGGGAATGGAGGGGAAGGTAGGGGAAGGTGGGAGTAGGCAAGGTAGGGTCACCTTCCCATCCATTCCCCCA
Source organism: Parapristionchus giblindavisi (assembly GCA_943737045.1). Lineage (NCBI taxonomy): Eukaryota > Metazoa > Nematoda > Chromadorea > Rhabditida > Diplogasteridae > Parapristionchus > Parapristionchus giblindavisi. Next base: position 23,088 of record CALSFV010000567.1, read on the forward strand.
TCTTCCCCTCCATTCCCCCATCATCCCCCACTTTCCCCCTCCTCCCCCTACCTTCTCCCGCATTCCCGAAGTTGGGGGAATGTGGGGGAAGTTGGGGGAAGGTGGGGGAAGGCGGGGGAATGGAGGGGAAGGTGGGGGAAGGTGGGAGTAGGCAAGGTAGGGTCACCTTCCCATCCATTCCCCCATCTTCCCCTCCATTCCCCCATCATCCCCCACCTTCCCCTACCTTCCCCCGCATTCCCGAAGTTGGGGGAATGTGGGGGAAGTTGGGGGAAGGTGGGGGAAGGCGGGGGAATGGAGGGGAAGGTGGGGGAAAGTGGGAGAAGGCAAGGTAGGGCCACCTTCCGATCCATTCCCCCATCTTCCCCTCCATTCCCCCATCATCCCCCACCTTCCCCCTCCTCCCCCCTACCTTCCCCCGCATTCCCGAAGTTGGGGGAATCTGGGGGAAGTTGGGGGAAGGTGGGGGGAGGCGGGGGAATGGAGGGGAAGGTGGGGGAAGGTGGGAGTAGGCAAGGTAGGGTCACCTTCCCATCCATTCCCCCATCTTCCCCGCCATTCCCCCGCCTTCCCCCACCTTCCCCCAGCTTCCCCCACATTCCCCCAACTTCGGGAATGCGGGGGAAGGTAGGGGAAGGTGGGGGATGATGGGGGAATGGAGGGGAAGGTGGGGGAAGGTGGGAGTAGGAAAGGTAGGGTCACCTTCCCATCCATTCCCCCATCTTCCCCGCCATTCCCCCATCATCCCCCACCTTCCCCTACCTTCCCCCGCATTCCCGAAGTTGGGGGAATGTGGGGGAAGCTGGGGGAAGGTGGGGGAAGGCGGGGGAATGGAGGGGAAGGTGGGGGAAGGTGGGAGAAGGCAAGGTAGGGCCACCTTCCGATCCATTCCCCCATCTTCCCCTCCATTCCCCCATCATCCCCCACCTTCCCCCTCCTCCCCCTACCTTCCCCCGCATTCCCGAAGTTGGGGGAATTCGGGGGAAGTTGGGGAAGGTGGGGGAAGGCGGGGGAATGGAGGGGAAGGTGGGGGAAGGTGGGAGTAGGCAAGGTAGGGTCACCTTCCCATCCATTCCCCCATCTTCCCCTCCATTCCCCCATCATCCCCCACCTTCCCCTACCTTCCCCCGCATTCCCGAAGTTGGGGGAATGTGGGGGAAGTTGGGGGAAGGTGGGGGAAGGCGGGGGAATGGAGGGGAAGGTGGGGGAAGGTGGGAGAAGGCAAGGTAGGGCCACCTTCCGATCCATTCCCCCATCTTCCCCTCCATTCCCCCATCATCCCCCACCTTCCCCCTCCTCCCCCCTACCTTCCCCCGCATTCCCGAAGTTGGGGGAATCTGGGGGAAGTTGGGGGAAGGTGGGGGGAGGCGGGGGAATGGAGGGGAAGGTGGGGGAAGGTGGGAGTAGGCAAGGTAGGGTCACCTTCCCATCCATTCCCCCATCTTCCCCGCCATTCCCCCGCCTTCCCCCACCTTCCCCCAGCTTCCCCCACATTCCCCCAACTTCGGGAATGCGGGGGAAGGTAGGGGAAGGTGGGGGATGATGGGGGAATGGAGGGGAAGGTGGGGGAAGGTGGGAGTAGGCAAGGTAGGGTCACCTTCCCATCCATTCCCCCATCTTCCCCGCCATTCCCCCATCATCCCCCACCTTCCCCTACCTTCCCCCGCATTCCCGAAGTTGGGGGAATGTGGGGGAAGCTGGGGGAAGGTGGGGGAAGGCGGGGGAATGGAGGGGAAGGTAGGGGAAGGTGGGAGTAGGCAAGGTAGGGTCACCTTCCCATCCATTCCCCCATCTTCCCCTCCATTCCCCCATCATCCCCCACTTTCCCCCTCCTCCCCCTACCTTCTCCCGCATTCCCGAAGTTGGGGGAATGTGGGGGAAGTTGGGGGAAGGTGGGGGAAGGCGGGGGAATGGAGGGGAAGGTGGGGGAAGGTGGGAGTAGGCAAGGTAGGGTCACCTTCCCATCCATTCCCCCATCTTCCCCTCCATTCCCCCATCATCCCCCACCTTCCCCTACCTTCCCCCGCATTCCCGAATTTGGGGGAATGTGGGGGAAGTTGGGGGAAGGTGGGGGAAGGCGGGGGAATGGAGGGGAAGGTGGGGGAAGGTGGGAGAAGGCAAGGTAGGGCCACCTTCCGATCCATTCCCCCATCTCCCCCTCCATTCCCCCATCATCCCCCACCTTCCCCCTCCTCCCCCTACCTTCCCCCGCATTCCCGAAGTTGGGGGAATCTGGGGGAAGTTGGGGGAAGGTGGGGGAAGGCGGGGGAATGGGGGGGAAGGTGGGGGAAGGTGGGAGTAGGCAAGGTAGGGTCACCTTCCCATCCATTCCCCCATCTTCCCCTCCATTCCCCCATCATCCCCCACCTTCCCCTACTTTCCCCCGCATTCCCGAAGTTGGGGGAATGTGGGGGAAGGTGGGGGAAGGTGGGGGAAGGCGGGGGAATGGAGGGGAAGGTGGGGGAAGGTGGGAGAAGGCAAGGTAGGGCCACCTTCCGATCCATTCCCCCATCTTCCCCTCCATTCCCCCATCATCCCCCACCTTCCCCCTCCTCCCCCTACCTTCCCCCGCATTCCCGAAGTTGGGGGAATTCGGGGGAAGTTGGGGAAGGTGGGGGAAGGCGGGGGAATGGAGGGGAAGGTGGGGGAAGGTGGGAGTAGGCAAGGTAGGGTCACCTTCCCATCCATTCCCCCATCTTCCCCTCCATTCCCCCATCATCCCCCACCTCCCGCCTCCTCCCCCTACCTTCCCCCGCATTCCCGAAGTTGGGGGAATGTGGGGGAAGTTGGGGGAAGGTGGGGGAAGGCGGGGGAATGGAGGGGAAGGTGGGGGAAGGTGGGAGAAGGCAAGGTAGGGCCACCTTCTGATCCATTCCCCCATCTTCCCCTCCATTCCCCCATCATCCCCCACCTTCCCCCTCCTCCCCCTACCTTCCCCCGCATTCCCGAAGTTGGGGAAATCTGGGGGAAGTTGGGGGGAAGGTGGGGGAGGCGGGGGAATGGAGGGGAAGGTGGGGGAAGGTGGGAGTAGGCAAGGTAGGGTCACCTTCCCATCCATTCCCCCATCTTCCCCGCCATTCCCCCATCATCCCCCACCTTCCCCTACCTTCCCCCGCATTCCCGAAGTTGGGGGAATGTGGGGGAAGCTGGGGGAAGGTGGGGGAAGGCGGGGGAATGGAGGGGAAGGTAGGGGAAGGTGGGAGTAGGCAAGGTAGGGTCACCTTCCCATCCATTCCCCCATCTTCCCCTCCATTCCCCCATCATCCCCCACTTTCCCCCTCCTCCCCCTACCTTCTCCCGCATTCCCGAAGTTGGGGGAATGTGGGGGAAGTTGGGGGAAGGTGGGGGAAGGCGGGGGAATGGAGGGGAAGGTGGGGGAAGGTGGGAGTAGGCAAGGTAGGGTCACCTTCCCATCCATTCCCCCATCTTCCCCTCCATTCCCCCATCATCCCCCACCTTCCCCTACCTTCCCCCGCATTCCCGAATTTGGGGGAATGTGGGGGAAGTTGGGGGAAGGTGGGGGAAGGCGGGGGAATGGAGGGGAAGGTGGGGGAAGGTGGGAGAAGGCAAGGTAGGGCCACCTTCCGATCCATTCCCCCATCTCCCCCTCCATTCCCCCATCATCCCCCACCTTCCCCCTCCTCCCCCTACCTTCCCCCGCATTCCCGAAGTTGGGGGAATCTGGGGGAAGTTGGGGGAAGGTGGGGGAAGGCGGGGGAATGGGGGGGAAGGTGGGGGAAGGTGGGAGTAGGCAAGGTAGGGTCACCTTCCCATCCATTCCCCCATCTTCCCCTCCATTCCCCCATCATCCCCCACCTTCCCCTACTTTCCCCCGCATTCCCGAAGTTGGGGGAATGTGGGGGAAGGTGGGGGAAGGTGGGGGAAGGCGGGGGAATGGAGGGGAAGGTGGGGGAAGGTGGGAGAAGGCAAGGTAGGGCCACCTTCCGATCCATTCCCCCATCTTCCCCTCCATTCCCCCATCATCCCCCACCTTCCCCCTCCTCCCCCTACCTTCCCCCGCATTCCCGAAGTTGGGGGAATTCGGGGGAAGTTGGGGAAGGTGGGGGAAGGCGGGGGAATGGAGGGGAAGGTGGGGGAAGGTGGGAGTAGGCAAGGTAGGGTCACCTTCCGATCCATTCCCCCATCTTCCCCTCCATTCCCCCATCATCCCCCACCTCCCGCCTCCTCCCCCTACCTTCCCCCGCATTCCCGAAGTTGGGGGAATGTGGGGGAAGTTGGGGGAAGGTGGGGGAAGGCGGGGGAATGGAGGGGAAGGTGGGGGAAGGTGGGAGAAGGCAAGGTAGGGCCACCTTCCGATCCATTCCCCCATCTTCCCCTCCATTCCCCCATCATCCCCCACCTTCCCCCTCCTCCCCCTACCTTCCCCCGCATTCCCGAAGTTGGGGAAATCTGGGGGAAGTTGGGGGGAAGGTGGGGGAGGCGGGGGAATGGAGGGGAAGGTGGGGGAAGGTGGGAGTAGGCAAGGTAGGGTCACCTTCCCATCCATTCCCCCATCTTCCCCGCCATTCCCCCATCATCCCCCACCTTCCCCTACCTTCCCCCGCATTCCCGAAGTTGGGGGAATGTGGGGGAAGCTGGGGGAAGGTGGGGGAAGGCGGGGGAATGGAGGGGAAGGTAGGGGAAGGTGGGAGTAGGCAAGGTAGGGTCACCTTCCCATCCATTCCCCCATCTTCCCCTCCATTCCCCCATCATCCCCCACTTTCCCCCTCCTCCCCCTACCTTCTCCCGCATTCCCGAAGTTGGGGGAATGTGGGGGAAGTTGGGGGAAGGTGGGGGAAGGCGGGGGAATGGAGGGGAAGGTGGGGGAAGGTGGGAGTAGGCAAGGTAGGGTCACCTTCCCATCCATTCCCCCATCTTCCCCTCCATTCCCCCATCATCCCCCACCTTCCCCTACCTTCCCCCGCATTCCCGAATTTGGGGGAATGTGGGGGAAGTTGGGGGAAGGTGGGGGAAGGCGGGGGAATGGAGGGGAAGGTGGGGGAAGGTGGGAGAAGGCAAGGTAGGGCCACCTTCCGATCCATTCCCCCATCTCCCCCTCCATTCCCCCATCATCCCCCACCTTCCCCCTCCTCCCCCTACCTTCCCCCGCATTCCCGAAGTTGGGGGAATCTGGGGGAAGTTGGGGGAAGGTGGGGGAAGGCGGGGGAATGGAGGGGAAGGTGGGGGAAGGTGGGAGTAGGCAAGGTAGGGTCACCTTCCCATCCATTCCCCCATCTTCCCCTCCATTCCCCCATCATCCCCCACCTTCCCCTACTTTCCCCCGCATTCCCGAAGTTGGGGGAATGTGGGGGAAGGTGGGGGAAGGTGGGGGAAGGCGGGGGAATGGAGGGGAAGGTGGGGGAAGGTGGGAGAAGGCAAGGTAGGGCCACCTTCCGATCCATTCCCCCATCTTCCCCTCCATTCCCCCATCATCCCCCACCTTCCCCCTCCTCCCCCTACCTTCCCCCGCATTCCCGAAGTTGGGGGAATGTGGGGGAAGTTGGGGGAAGGTGGGGGAAGGCGGGGGAATGGAGGGGAAGGTGGGGGAAGGTGGGAGTAGGCAAGGTAGGGTCACCTTCCCATCCATTCCCCCATCTTCCCCTCCATTCCCCCATCATCCCCCACCTTCCCCTACCTTCCCCCGCATTCCCGAAGTTGGGGGAATGTGGGGGAAGTTGGGGGAAGGTGGGGGAAGGCGGGGGAATGGAGGGGAAGGTGGGGGAAGGTGGGAGAAGGCAAGGTAGGGCCACCTTCCGATCCATTCCCCCATCTTCCCCTCCATTCCCCCATCATCCCCCACCTTCCCCCTCCTCCCCCTACCTTCCCCCGCATTCCCGAAGTTGGGGGAATCTGGGGGAAGTTGGGGGAAGGTGGGGGAAGGCGGGGGAATGGAGGGGAAGGTGGGGGAAGGTGGGAGTAGGCAAGGTAGGGTCACCTTCCCATCCATTCCCCCATCTTCCCCTCCATTCCCCCGCCTTCCCCCACCTTCCCCCAGCTTCCCCCACATTCCCGAACTTGGGGGAATGCGGGGGAAGGTGGGGGAAGGTGGGGGATGGCGGGGGAATGGAGGGGAAGGTGGGGGAAGGTGGGAGTAGGCAAGGTAGGGTCACCTTCCCATCCATTCCCCCATCTTCCCCTCCATTCCCCCATCATCCCCCACCTTCCCCTACCTTCCCCCGCATTCCCGAAGTTGGGGGAATGTGGGGGAAGCTGGGGGAAGGTGGGGGAAGGCGGGGGAATGGAGGGGAAGGTGGGGGAAGGTGGGAGAAGGCAAGGTAGGGCCACCTTCCGATCCATTCCCCCATCTTCCCCTCCATTCCCCCATCATCCCCCACCTTCCCCCTCCTCCCCCTACCTTCCCCCGCATTCCCGAAGTTGGGGGAATGTGGGGGAAGTTGGGGGAAGGTGGGGGAAGGCGGGGGAATGGAGGGGAAGGTGGGGGAAGGTGGGAGAAGGCAAGGTAGGGCCACCTTCCGATCCATTCCCCCATCTTCCCCTCCATTCCCCCATCATCCCCCACCTTCCCCCTCCTCCCCCCTACCTTCCCCCGCATTCCCGAAGTTGGGGGAATCTGGGGGAAGTTGGGGGAAGGTGGGGGGAGGCGGGGGAATGGAGGGGAAGGTGGGGGAAGGTGGGAGTAGGCAAGGTAGGGTCACCTTCCCATCCATTCCCCCATCTTCCCCGCCATTCCCCCGCCTTCCCCCACCTTCCCCCAGCTTCCCCCACATTCCCCCAACTTCGGGAATGCGGGGGAAGGTAGGGGAAGGTGGGGGAAGATGGGGGAATGGAGGGGAAGGTGGGGGAAGGTGGGAGTAGGCAAGGTAGGGTCACCTTCCCATCCATTCCCCCATCTTCCCCTCCATTCCCCCATCATCCCCCACCTTCCCCTACCTTCCCCCGCATTCCCGAAGTTGGGGGAATGTGGGGGAAGCTGGGGGAAGGTGGGGGAAGGCGGGGGAATGGAGGGGAAGGTGGGGGAAGGTGGGAGAAGGCAAGGTAGGGCCACCTTCCGATCCATTCCCCCATCTTCCCCTCCATTCCCCCATCATCCCCCACCTTCCCCCTCCTCCCCCCTACCTTCCCCCGCATTCCCGAAGTTGGGGGAATCTGGGGGAAGTTGGGGGAAGGTGGGGGGAGGCGGGGGAATGGAGGGGAAGGTGGGGGAAGGTGGGAGTAGGCAAGGTAGGGTCACCTTCCCATCCATTCCCCCATCTTCCCCGCCATTCCCCCGCCTTCCCCCACCTTCCCCCAGCTTCCCCCACATTCCCCCAACTTCGGGAATGCGGGGGAAGGTAGGGGAAGGTGGGGGATGATGGGGGAATGGAGGGGAAGGTGGGGGAAGGTGGGAGTAGGCAAGGTAGGGTCACCTTCCCATCCATTCCCCCATCTTCCCCGCCATTCCCCCATCATCCCCCACCTTCCCCTACCTTCCCCCGCATTCCCGAAGTTGGGGGAATGTGGGGGAAGCTGGGGGAAGGTGGGGGAAGGCGGGGGAATGGAGGGGAAGGTGGGGGAAGGTGGGAGAAGGCAAGGTAGGGCCACCTTCCGATCCATTCCCCCATCTTCCCCTCCATTCCCCCATCATCCCCCACCTTCCCCCTCCTCCCCCTACCTTCCCCCGCATTCCCGAAGTTGGGGGAATTCGGGGGAAGTTGGGGAAGGTGGGGGAAGGCGGGGGAATGGAGGGGAAGGTGGGGGAAGGTGGGAGAAGGCAAGGTAGGGCCACCTTCCGATCCATTCCCCCATCTTCCCCTCCATTCCCCCATCATCCCCCACCTTCCCCCTCCTCCCCCTACCTTCCCCCGCATTCCCGAAGTTGGGGGAATCTGGGGGAAGTTGGGGGAAGGTGGGGGGAGGCGGGGGAATGGAGGGGAAGGTGGGGGAAGGTGGGAGTAGGCAAGGTAGGGTCACCTTCCCATCCATTCCCCCATCTTCCCCGCCATTCCCCCATCATCCCCCACCTTCCCCTACCTTCCCCCGCATTCCCGAAGTTGGGGGAATGTGGGGGAAGGTGGGGGGAAGGTGGGGGATGATGGGGGAATGGAGGGGAAGGTGGGGGAAGGTGGGAGTAGGCAAGGTAGGGTCACCTTCCCATCCATTCCCCCATCTTCCCCGCCATTCCCCCATCATCCCCCACCTTCCCCTACCTTCCCCCGCATTCCCGAAGTTGGGGGAATGTGGGGGAAGCTGGGGGAAGGTGGGGGAAGGCGGGGGAATGGAGGGGAAGGTGGGGGAAGGTGGGAGAAGGCAAGGTAGGGCCACCTTCCGATCCATTCCCCCATCTTCCCCTCCATTCCCCCATCATCCCCCACCTCCCGCCTCCTCCCCCTACCTTCCCCCGCATTCCCGAAGTTGGGGGAATGTGGGGGAAGTTGGGGGAAGGTGGGGGAAGGCGGGGGAATGGAGGGGAAGGTGGGGGAAGGTGGGAGAAGGCAAGGTAGGGCCACCTTCCGATCCATTCCCCCATCTTCCCCTCCATTCCCCCATCATCCCCCACCTTCCCCCTCCTCCCCCTACCTTCCCCCGCATTCCCGAAGTTGGGGAAATCTGGGGGAAGTTGGGGGGAAGGTGGGGGAGGCGGGGGAATGGAGGGGAAGGTGGGGGAAGGTGGGAGTAGGCAAGGTAGGGTCACCTTCCCATCCATTCCCCCATCTTCCCCGCCATTCCCCCATCATCCCCCACCTTCCCCTACCTTCCCCCGCATTCCCGAAGTTGGGGGAATGTGGGGGAAGCTGGGGGAAGGTGGGGGAAGGCGGGGGAATGGAGGGGAAGGTAGGGGAAGGTGGGAGTAGGCAAGGTAGGGTCACCTTCCCATCCATTCCCCCATCTTCCCCTCCATTCCCCCATCATCCCCCACTTTCCCCCTCCTCCCCCTACCTTCTCCCGCATTCCCGAAGTTGGGGGAATGTGGGGGAAGTTGGGGGAAGGTGGGGGAAGGCGGGGGAATGGAGGGGAAGGTGGGGGAAGGTGGGAGTAGGCAAGGTAGGGTCACCTTCCCATCCATTCCCCCATCTTCCCCTCCATTCCCCCATCATCCCCCACCTTCCCCTACCTTCCCCCGCATTCCCGAATTTGGGGGAATGTGGGGGAAGTTGGGGGAAGGTGGGGGAAGGCGGGGGAATGGAGGGGAAGGTGGGGGAAGGTGGGAGAAGGCAAGGTAGGGCCACCTTCCGATCCATTCCCCCATCTCCCCCTCCATTCCCCCATCATCCCCCACCTTCCCCCTCCTCCCCCTACCTTCCCCCGCATTCCCGAAGTTGGGGGAATCTGGGGGAAGTTGGGGGAAGGTGGGGGAAGGCGGGGGAATGGAGGGGAAGGTGGGGGAAGGTGGGAGTAGGCAAGGTAGGGTCACCTTCCCATCCATTCCCCCATCTTCCCCTCCATTCCCCCATCATCCCCCACCTTCCCCTACTTTCCCCCGCATTCCCGAAGTTGGGGGAATGTGGGGGAAGGTGGGGGAAGGTGGGGGAAGGCGGGGGAATGGAGGGGAAGGTGGGGGAAGGTGGGAGAAGGCAAGGTAGGGCCACCTTCCGATCCATTCCCCCATCTTCCCCTCCATTCCCCCATCATCCCCCACCTTCCCCCTCCTCCCCCTACCTTCCCCCGCATTCCCGAAGTTGGGGGAATGTGGGGGAAGTTGGGGGAAGGTGGGGGAAGGCGGGGGAATGGAGGGGAAGGTGGGGGAAGGTGGGAGAAGGCAAGGTAGGGCCACCTTCCGATCCATTCCCCCATCTTCCCCTCCATTCCCCCATCATCCCCCACCTTCCCCCTCCTCCCCCCTACCTTCCCCCGCATTCCCGAAGTTGGGGGAATCTGGGGGAAGTTGGGGGAAGGTGGGGGGGAGGCGGGGGAATGGAGGGGAAGGTGGGGGAAGGTGGGAGTAGGCAAGGTAGGGTCACCTTCCCATCCATTCCCCCATCTTCCCCGCCATTCCCCCATCATCCCCCACCTTCCCCTACCTTCCCCCGCATTCCCGAAGTTGGGGGAATGTGGGGGAAGCTGGGGGAAGGTGGGGGAAGGCGGGGGAATGGAGGGGAAGGTAGGGGAAGGTGGGAGTAGGCAAGGTAGGGTCACCTTCCCATCCATTCCCCCATCTTCCCCTCCATTCCCCCATCATCCCCCACTTTCCCCCTCCTCCCCCTACCTTCCCCCGCATTCCCGAAGTTGGGGGAATGTGGGGGAAGTTGGGGGAAGGTGGGGGAAGGCGGGGGAATGGAGGGGAAGGTGGGGGAAGGTGGGAGAAGGCAAGGTAGGGTCACCTTGCCATCCATTCCCCCATCTTCCCCTCCATTCCCCCATCATCCCCCACCTTCCCCTACCTTCCCCCGCATTCCCGAAGTTGGGGGAATGTGGGGGAAGCTGGGGGAAGGTCGGGGAAGGCGGGGGAATGGAGGGGAAGGTGGGGGAAGGTGGGAGAAGGCAAGGTAGGGCCACCTTCCGATCCATTCCCCCATCTTTCCCTCCATTCCCCCATCATCCCCGAAGTTGGGGGAATGTGGGGGAAGTTGGGGGAAGGTGGGGGAAGGCGGGGGAATGGAGGGGAAGGTGGGGGAAGGTCGGAGAAGGCAAGGTAGGGCCACCTTCCGATCCATTCCCCCATCTTCCCCTCCATTCCCCCATCATCCCCCACCTTCCCCCTCCTCCCCCTACCTTCCCCCGCATTCCCGAAGTTGGGGGAATCTGGGGGAAGTTGGGGGAAGGTGGGGGAAGGCGGGGGAATGGAGGGGAAGGTGGGGGAAGGTGGGAGTAGGCAAGGTAGGGTCACCTTCCCATCCATTCCCCCATCTTCCCCTCCATTCCCCCATCATCCCCCACCTTCCCCTACCTTCCCCTGCATTCCCGAAGTTGGGGGAATGTGGGGGAAGTTGGGGGGAGGAGGGGGAAGGTGGGGGATGATGGGGGAATGGAGGGGAAGATGGGGGAATGGATCGGAAGGTGGCCCTACCTTGCCTTCTCCCATCTTCCCCCACCTTCCCCTCCATTCCCCCGCCTTCCCACACCTTCCTCCAGCTTCCCCCACATTCCCCCAACTTCGGGAATGCGGGGGAAAGTAGGGGAAGGTGGGGGATGATGGGGGAATGGAG